>JAGUQL010000016.1:310064-539380 GCA_018410145.1 Penicillium corylophilum | reverse complement strand
GGGGTCGAACCCGCAACCTTGAGATTAAGAGTCTCACGCTCTACCGATTGAGCTAGCCCGGCAGGGCTTGGTGGAAGCAGCGGCCGGGAATGGAAAATTGAAGCAGGGCTTTGTGAGCATGGCCCTTTTTTTCAAATGTGCGCGGCCTTTGGTTTGCTGGGGCCGCCAGACTGCATCGGCAACCCCGGTAATATTCCTGGGTTTGGGGGGATTAAGTTCAGGACAGGAGAGGAAAAGATATATTTGGTATCTGTTTATGCTTTAGGGAGGTAGGGTAGTAGAAAATGGTATTCTCAAGAGTAATGTATGGAGATATATATTCCAAAGTGGTTGACTTGTGCAGAAGTATCCATCCGCTCTCCACATCTCCACAGCCCTGCCTATGAATTCGAGAGCAGAAATGCCAAATACCGCCCTGAAACCGGGGGACGATTCATCTGTAACGCTCTGGCCCTTCTCCAGATATTACCCAATCGTCCCAAAAGCTTGAAATAAATCGGGCAATGGCAATTATTGGCTTGAACTAACACGCACAGACTAGCTCTCGGTCACTCACACCAATCTGCACTTTCCTCGTGCGGTACCACAAACTCGTAGATAGGGAGACAGCTGGAAGGTGTCTACTACTTGGACGCTATTCTCGAACTCTTTGAAGTCATGTGGTACGTAGATTATTTCTGCATTTACACAGCGTAGCAGATTCAGATTACACACTATGATCCAAATCGACAGATCAGGCAGCAATAATATGAGGTACTTTCTCGCAACGTGTTTTCAGGCTTCCAGGTCTCCAGATGAGGCTCTTGCGGCTTGGATCGACTGCCGACCCTAGTGGAGCCTTGGGCATCTCTGTTGGAAACCCCCACTTCGGCAACAAACAAAATATGGTTTAGACTCAAACTCGGACTCGCCGACAATGTCGCTGAATCCCCTATGCCAAGCATAAGCACAGCTCCGCACGATTCATAGTTGCTTGCATGTCGCACACCGAGTTCAGCTCCAACTGTCACCACGTTGCAGGCCACATAGAGTTTGACGTGGATTGGCCACCGAATCTAGCCGCGCCACACAGATCTACCCGAGTCTAATGCTATCAGATACGAGCGATCTGGCTCTACCCAGGCTACCGGGATATCAGAGCGTGATTGGGCGGAGCCAGTTTCGAATCAGCTCCAATCAAGTCTCAGATGATCAGAGACACGTAAGCCGGCTGGCGAACCCGCCGAATGGTAACCCTCGAGTATCCGAGAATAACATGGACATCCGAAGCGAGCCCGAGTATGCGAGACTGTTTCGCACGTACCATACTAACGGTCCGAGCTGTGTTTCGATCATGTTTCGACCACGAGGGACAATACACTTGATAGGCAACCACACTGGTATGCCATCCCTTGCTGAGACACATTTCGATCATGTTCCAGAAAGCATTCTTGGACTCTTAAAAATGAGTCAACCCAGAACGTGGATGGATTTATCAGCAAGAGTCATCCGATGCAATGTTTACTAAAATAGGAGTATGCAGTACGAGTATAGGGTAGCCCAACGTGGTAGCACGGATCACCGCACTAATACGGGTGGAGCCGGGATACAACGCTTGAGACGGAGCACAGTGAGCCTAGCGTTCAAGCGTCACGAATCGTAGATTATGCACCAGATGTAACACGGAATGTCAAGAGAAAATTTTTTTCTCAACACGGAGACCATACAGTAGTCACGGTTAATCCCTGCAGGTCGGGAATTCGGCACTAGGGGATTCTCGGAAGGCTTCTGGAAGCCTCTAGTGCGACCGTAACACTTTCTTACGAGCTGTGTGGCTGAGCCCTACGAACACTCCTAGCCAATCATATGAAACAAAAATCTCTGCCTGCATGAATCTAATTCCGCGGGACACACGGCACTCTTCAATTAAGGTCAGCACTCTAATAGGAAAAAATTTCTATCTGCACCTGCAGGGCTGCAGGGCTTGCGTGCCAGACTCAAGCTGACTCTATATATTCTCAAACAGGAAGGTCCTTTTTATCGACATTCCTAATGTGGGCAATACGTCGTAGAATGCGTATACAGGCTATGCGCAATACGACTAAGTATCATAGACCTTAGGTGGGGGGAATCTGAGGGAATCGCCACTTCCCCGGACGCAACCATGTTCTTTTTTTTTTTTTTTTTTTTTTTTTTTTTTTTTTTTTTTCCCACCAAGAATAACTCATTCGGCCGCGGAGGTCTGGGCACCGATCTACTCCTTAGTGTGTTCGGGGCTAGTGGCCCAGACTGTTGTTCGGCTCGGCACCCCGGATCTGTTTCGGCGTGAGCTCGCAGCAAATGGCCAGAACACAGTAGAATCTGCTTTTTAGGACATCCTTCGTCTGTCGGGTGACGGCGTATTAGCGGTATTGCAAATTGTGATTCCTAACTCAGTGCAGGACATATCGGACGAGATCTGGAAATATCTCCGGTCGGAGTTCTCGGGCCTCCCCCGGCAGCCTACAGGGCTACTCATCTCACCCAGGCGCCGGATCTGGCACGGCAACACAGTCCATGCATGCCATAAGTAGCCTCACCCGTAACCCACCCCCGGTGTTTCTCCGGCCTCGTGTTGTCCAGCACTCGCGGACCGCACTAGTGGTAAATATTACGCCTAACGACCCTGAGTCAATCTTTGTCAATAGTGATGGCTGTGTTTTTTTTTTTTAATTATGAAACTCAATATCTCATCTCTTGAAGTTCCCATTCGCTTAGTCTGTAGCTGGATGTTCATCCGCATGTGAAGAAGAGTCATACAATAGCAACAAAGGAAGGACCACCATGTGACCCCGGACGAGAGATCCAGGGTTTCGTAGCCGATGGTCTCACCATCGGAGTCGGCCGTAAGGTCACGAGACTCTCTCGCCTGATGGGTTACGCAGTAGGGTCAGCTGATTTTGGATCTCGAAACCTGGAGATTCTAAGCGAATGTATTTCTATTACGATCTGATGTGCCCAACGGTTTCACGAGCACCTGCCAAAACCAGCACTTCCCCAGAGGAATGTGGAATGCGGGTGCCCAAGGTGCTGGAATCGTGGCGCAGCCGTGGCTAGTACCCGGTGTACGGCGTCGACGAGTCCCGGAAGCTCGGCTGGGAGTCCACATTCCGCGTGACTTAAGGTGTGGCACAGCCCTATGGCCTGTCTGGGCTAAAAATGGTCGATCGGGACTAGTCCTCGATTTGGCATACATGCAGGAATCTTCCTAGCAGAGTTTTCCAAGCTAGTGGTTCTAAGCGATGGAATCCTGTTCCCTTTGTGACTCGAACTCTGACTCGAGGCAGCACTGTTTCTTGTTGGGACATCACATCAACGCGCATCCTTTATCCCACAGTCCAATAGTATAGAATGAATAAAAAACAGTGTGGATTAGTGGCTGATCCAAGTGAAGCCACGGCCCACTCTGTGAGCAAGGGCTTTGGAGGGAAAATGGGCGATCATGCGAAAAGTGGGCCCTCCCAGAACGGTAATCCAGTACCGAAATTCAAGCGGATAAAATACGCTAGCGTACGGTAACAGTGAAATGATCTTGCGGACTCCCCGATTGGGCGTGCATGACGTCGAGCTAGTCCGCATCTCCTCGGGCTTTTATAGGAGCGCCCGCCCTCACAAGCCCTTCCCTTCGGTATACAAATCTTCTGATTCATTTATAATCACCTCGCCTTTCCAAACACTTCGACTCATCTTACCTCCGATCGAGTCATCCTTCAGTACCAAACTCTCACTTTTAACCAGACCATTAAACTTTGCCCTCAACCACTCGATTCGTCACGAGCCTCTCGACGTTTCCAGAGTCTTCGCAAACTTCGTTCCAGACTTAGGTCATTCAACCCAAACCACCGGTTGGCACGGCCACAATCGCCCAGGGATTTCTCGGAAACTGAGCCGCTCCTATAAAAGCTCGCCTCCCCCCGGTGGCAACAGCTTCTTTATCCACTCTCTGACGTCCTATACGTGATAACATTATGCTTATGTATCCACGTAAGGATCTCATCACCGATCCATACAACCCAGAGGACATCATCATACAAGACGATCAATATCCCCACAGCTTCGACGAGGGCTCTTTGCAGTATCAGTCGTCGCTACAACCGCCTTTCCATTATCAACCTCAGTTCGCCTCTCCGCCTTCATCCGCGCCTTCCTCTCCGACCTTCTCCTCTCCAACCTTCTCCATCCCTCACCTCCAGGCGGATAACCAGTCTTTCGGGGCTCCTTCGATGACCCCCGCTTCCTCATACAACCCGTCTTTTGACATTCAGGGCTCCGCCTCGCCTTCTCAGCAATATCTCCCCCAGTACCAGCAGTACTATACGCCCATGTTGGCTCAACAGTCCATTGCTAGCAATCAGGGTTGGGACGGCAACTTGCAGTTGCTGAGTCCAGCACGCATCCCATTCCCTCAGAAGCCTTCGCCCAGCTCAGCTTCTTCGCGATCTGCTACTTCTGGTCACCCGGTCTCGCCTAATATCAATGCTCACCGACGATCGACTAGCAACTCCAAGCCGCTGCCCACGCCTTCTCAGACTCCCATCCAGAGCACCTTCTTGGCGGCTCCCTTCCAGAATTACGACCCATCGCACCACGATGCCAGTCACGCTGAAGCCGAGTCTGCTATGAGAAAGGCCATTTTGGATCAACAGCAAAAGCACCATTCTTCTCCCTCTCAGCAGCAGCAGAGCGAGTACTCTTTGGCCCCATCGGTTTCGACCATTAGCCACAACTCGCCTGTGACCCCGCAGACTAGTCTGGAGGAGCTCGATGAGTCTAAGATGACCAATGGTGAGAACCGATTCGCTGATGTTGACCGATGGATGAACGATTACTTACAATTCGACGCAGACTACGCCAACGGTAACAGTGGCATGATTGGTGTCCCCAAGCTGAACCGCACCATTTCCGATATCTACCAGGACGAGCTCTACAACCCCAGCATCATGGCTGTTCCTCAGATTAACAAGCCGATGAACCAGAACCTTCTGACTCCTCGCAATGTTATTGCCGACCGCCTTAATGCCGCCAGCCAGGGTCACCTGACTTCTCGCACCGGCTCTCCCATGGGCAGCATGAAGCGCGGTCACTCTCCCTTCCGGGCGACTTCACCGTTCGCGGGCGACCTGAATGCTCCTCTTCCTTCCCAAATGGCTACCAGCGTCCCTATGGGTCAAAACATGGCCATGCCTTCTGGCAACCCTGGTGATATTAAGACTATGTCTCCCAAGGATGCGGTCTTGGATTTCAATGAGAGTGATGATGCGGCTATGCCTCCTCTCTTTACTCCTGGCCAAGGTGACTTCAATCTGGGGGATGCTCTAAGTCTACGCCGCGAAAGCTCCGGCTCAATGCGTCTTCCGCAGACCATGACATCAATTGAGGCATTCCCTTCTCAGTACGCTACGACCCAGCCCCAATTCGGATACTCCCAGCAGAATCAGCGCCAGCCGATGATGCAGCAAGTCGATTTCCCTCCCTCTCTCCCTCGCTTCGAATCCAGTGGACACTCGTCTGTGGATGTGGCGCCTCAGGCTCACACAGAGCTGCCTGTTTCCGAAGGTATCACCCGCCCGAGTAACACCTCTTCGGATGCTGGTACCTACACTTGCACCTACCACGGCTGCAGCCTCCGATTCGAGTCTCCCTCGAAGCTTCAGCGACACAAGCGCGAGGCGCACCGCCAGACTACCCCCGGCGGTCATCTGATTACTCGCGACACTTCGCTACGCAACTCTCAGGCTGGACCTCACAAGTGCGAGCGCATCAACCCATCTACTGGAAAGCCGTGCAATTCGATCTTCTCGCGACCTTACGATTTGACTCGGCACGAAGATACGATCCACAATGCGCGCAAGCTTAAGGTCCGATGCCACTTGTGCACCGAAGAGAAGACCTTCAGCCGGAATGATGCCCTTACACGGCATATGCGCGTTGTGCATCCCGAAGTTGATTGGCCTGGCAAGCAGCGACGCCGCAATCAATGAGCTCCAAAGTTGATCACACTTGATCATCTTTCCTTTACCCCATTGGCATGACGTCACACACCTATCCCCAGTGGGACCCATCTCGGTGTGAATCCCTGTGGAAATACAGGGCCCTGATTGGTTTATTTCCACAACCCACCCCACCCATTGTGACGTCAGAGAACCGAACCCTCCTATCGATAGTGACGTCGATGATCGGAGACTCATGCCAGATGACGCGGGTCTCAACTCTCTACCCCTAACCTGACGTGTGCGAGCCCTTGGCACCCATTTGATCCATGTTTGATCCTGGCGCTTTTTCTTGAAAAAAAAAGGAGGTAATTCGCGTGTACCGGGCTGTTTCGTGTTTTTCTGTCGCTTGCGGCTTTTCATGTCTGTTACGAACCCTATTTCCATGTATTATTATCATTCCACCCTGTACGATTTGACGTGATGATGTCTTTTTGCATGCGATTCGCGATCCCTTGTTGCATTGGTTCTTGGTGTTGTTTTCGGGCGGTGTTGTACATGGGCTTTGGTGCCTTAGAGTACACCTTACTTGTATAGTATGGATATGGACCAAAAAAATATTGTACATTATGGGCTTTGTATAGCTTCTACAACTGGTGAATACTCAAACTTGAACACAATTTCTTAATTTTTCACAAAATACAAACACAAACTACAGTATATTGTAGACAATCGTAAGGTTCAACCTCTGTCATGGGTACCCCAGTTTCCAACCCAACGCGAACCCCCGCCCAAAGTACATGTACATCCCACTAAGCCCTTGGCTCCTTTACATCTGAAAGTATACATGAAACACTCCCCTCACACCGGATAGGGGATCAGCCCAACCCCCAGCACCTCTCCCCCGTCCCACCTGCATATATCATCTCCTTAGCGCGCCCGCGGCCAGCGACAGTATGTAGAACCCCAAAAAAACCCTCCCTCTCCACAATACCTCCATCCACCCCTCCACCCCATCCAATCGACAGCACAATGTCCCCCGGGGCTGCTCCCTGCGTTACCCCCCTGAAACGGGTAGGGATAAGAGCACCAAGTGGGTCTTGGCGTGCTGTCCCCATGTGAGCCCCATCGAGCGTTCGTCATCTGCGTTTCAAGAGTGTACCCGTGAATGATTGGGGAGTGCTGTCCCCGGTGACAGGCTTGGATCGAGCTTGGGCCTATGAAATCATCTTGAACTCACTTTGAACTCATCTTGACAGGGGAATGGGGCGGGAAAACCAGGTCTGCTTCTTTTTAGGTTCGGGAACTATTCTTGTTTTTTGGAAATATTACAAATCTTGGTCATGGGGGGAAGATAACCGTTTGTCAATAGAGTTAAAGAGTAGAGGTGGAATTGAATTTCCTTAGTCAGGTGCTATTTGCAGTATGGGCTGATTGATCTACACCAGAATCAGGACATAATACATGGGTACTGTATGGAGCGGATTGTTCGTCTCGCTCATTTGAATATCCTATTCGCAGGAAACAGAGCCCGGGGTACGAAGGAGGACAAGTTGCAGCGGATGATTGGGCTGTAGAGGTATCATCTATTATGTACAGTAGAAAATGTGGTGGAGGTCGTACAACAACAGGGCCCACTGTGGCTTGAGATCGTCAGTGGGATCATTTACTTGTATTATGTTTACGTCCGTTATCGATAACTGCATGTATGTTTGTAATGGATTATGTATGTGGCGGTGCGGTGACTCAGCAAAGCGTGTGCTGTTTTTGGTTTAGTGTCCGTGGGGCAGTAAGGTCTACTGCATTGCGTGGCTGGCATGTGGCTTGAGGTATGCGGGTGAAGGTTGCTTGGTGGTGGGTGGTTTAGGTTGCAGAGATTTTTTTTGTATTCGTGTGACTGCTATTTTTAGAGAGTCGTACAACGAATGGTTTGATCGAGTTTGCTATACGTGCTTAGAAATCATGTGCTCCGGAGGCGTCGGACGAGTTGATAGCCCAATATGGATGGTACCGAGTACGCCAGGAAGATGTTGCAGGTGGGCCTGAATGCCTAAGGCGGTCGTTATCTATCTGTTCGGGCAGTCTTAAAAAGGGACGTTGAAAAGAGTTGCCTAATACAGTACTGTATATCTGTCCGGAAAGGACGGAAAGGACTTTTGAGATGACTGTCTAGCAAGAGGCTTGAAATTATAGAGAATCGCACGCTCGAGAGTACAACAAATAATCTACCAGATAGGAATGTATAACTAGGTGTGTCCTCTTCGTATATTAACACCCATCGGGAAACAAAGCAACCTGCTCCGTATATAAGTAGCTACAAAATACAAATCCATTGTCATTCAAATTCTATATCCAAATATCAACCCAAAACACTCTACCCAGCACCCGGCCTCATCCGGATAGCAAGCGCATCCCCAGCAAGCCCATGAACACTTCTCCTCACCCCAATCCCTCGCTCAACAACCCGCTTCATTTCCTCACTTCCCATGGCATCCGCATATTCCGCCGCACTCCCCCAATCCCCCCTCGCCTCAGGATCAGCCCCATGTTCCAAAAGCCATCGAACCCTCTCCACAGCCTTTGCCATAACCGCATACATAATTGGGTGATGCTTCACAAGCACCGAGTCCCCCCTCTGATTCACATCTGCCCCATTCGACACCAGTAATGCCATCACTGGTATCCGACTCACGTCGAATTCTTTACTTGCAACTTCGCGCGTACTCGCACCGGGTGGACATGCCCCTGCGGCATAGTGTAGTGGGGTTCCATTTTTTATCTCGGCGCCTGCGTCGAGAAGCATCTGCACGGCTTCTATGCTACCGTGCGTAGCGGCTGCCTCCAGCGCAGCACATGAAGCAGGGTCTGAGTCACAGTTCCGATCTCCGCTGAATCGCTGAGCGCCGAGATTTGGGTTCGCGCCATTTTCGAGAAACCAGCGAAGAAGTGGGATGTTGGTTACCACCTTCGGCAGGAGAACGGCTCCGTAGTTACCCGGCGAGTTGGGTGTCCAGCCGTGCTGCTGTAAGATTTGGAAGAGCTGGATTTGGAGACCCGTAGGTGCGTCCAGGACATGAAAAGGAGTTTGGCGGACGAGGCGTGCGCCGTGACTCAGTAGATCCCAGGCAACAGGGGCGTTTCCTGCTCTTAGTGCGAGAGTTAGGCCGTGGTGAAGTAACGCCGGCGAGATGTACTCTGGTGGGACGACTGATTGCGCTGTGGAGAAGGTTCCTTGGCTGCAAGCTGTTTCGTAGGCGACCATCCATTGTGGATTGGATCCCATGAATCCGATGTCTGTAGGCTTTGTGATGGGGATGCCGTCATATGATGAATAGACCATTCCCGACATGCGGTTCATTTCTTGTGGTGATGACCCATTGATGTCGGAAATTTGTGTATTGGTTTGGTCAAGTTGCTGTTGCCTGGCTATCATGTTCATCATTTGCTGGGCGCGAGCTTGCTCCATTCTCTGGGCTCGAAGCACTTCGGGATCCGCGGCGCTGGCCATGGTCTGGAGTTGCGCTGCGTGGACCGGGATCACTACTTGTTGATGCGCTTGGTGAAATGGTACGGTCTCTTCACCCAGCATGGCCAGTCGGCCTGGAACTGTGAAGTGATTGCCTCAGAACAAGGCGCCGTTCATGGATTTGGAGAGTGTGTTCGAGATCAGACCACCGGGCTTGAGCCGCACCTCTGAAACCCCTGAAGGGACCGGGCGCATGTGATGACTCATCTCGAGCATCAACATCCAGTAGAATGTTTAGGGTATGTTGATGTTTTTCAAAGATGATATAGCTTCAAAGGGTCCGTGAGACTGCAATGCAGCTATTTGCGGCCTGAGTCGAGTTCCTTGGTACTATGGTGCGGGTCTCGGAAAGTTACTCTCAAAGTATGAAGATCTCTCGTAAACTACTCGTAATGTGAGACCCAAAGCTCACACTTTGAGTACTGACACTGGAGTCCAGTTCATGAATCCCGGTCGGCGATTCGGAGATAATTCAGCTTGGCTAGCTCCTGGAAGCTCCGTCCGCCGCCTAGGGTTGCGCAATCGCGCCCAGGCAAATCTAAAAGGTACTTACTCTTCCGGGGCTTCGTGTATATTGATTTCCTGCTCTTGCGCTTCGGCTGATGATGCTGAGCATTTCCGATTTCTCTT
This sequence comes from Penicillium corylophilum, assembly GCA_018410145.1. Lineage (NCBI taxonomy): Eukaryota > Fungi > Ascomycota > Eurotiomycetes > Eurotiales > Aspergillaceae > Penicillium > Penicillium corylophilum. The sequence continues at coordinate 529,276 of JAGUQL010000016.1, read as the reverse complement.
CCGTCGAATGACAAGTAATGCTAAGCCTGCGACGATGAAAGCAGCACCCACGCAGGACCCTACGACCACGCCGCTGAGGTGTCTAGTACCTAACGTTCTGGTCGGATTTTTCGCAACAGCGCCAGGTTGTTTGAAGAAAGTTGCAACCGCTTCGTTACTGAACCCATCGGATGGTTTAGTCATGTTGGCAGAACCTGTTGATCTTCGAGGCTATTAGGTTGAATCCGACTCGTCAATAGATGAATCAACTTACCCGCCACCGATAACATCGTAGATCTTGGACGGAACGGTGTATTTGCCTGCATCTGGGTGATAGACATTTCCCCAGAGGGTACTGTTAAGATTAAGGATAGCCACACTTTTAAATTCCCAATCGCATCCCTTTGTTATGGAGTCATATCGAATTCCGCCCACCGTCAACATCTAGTGATTTGGCGACAAGATGACAAGTGTGTCCATAGAGAGGCAAACTCCCTTCGATAAATTTGGTCCATGTGAAAGAAGGGATCGTAAGGACGTAGATCTGATCATAGACTTGATCCTTGTCTCGGCCGCCATACAGGTATATGCTGTGGCTGGAGTTGTCTGGCGCCGAGGCGGTTATCACGCAAAAGTCTGTTCGTGCGGCGGGGATAGAGCCAGTTGTGGCCTGCGTATACCAGGTGCCATTTGAGGCGTCGTTATTGATTGAGGCGACATCGAGAAAATCCACAGGGTCAAAGGAGACCCGTGTATATTGATTAAGACATTTGAGGTCAGACTTAAAATTCGAAACTCACGTATGTCCCTATGGCCGAGAGTTCACTGTTGTTTGTCGGTTTCGTCACTCCACCCGTTGATACAAGAACAGCCTCTGAGCCAAGATTTGTTACGTAGGCTAGGCCACCCATGGCCCGAGGGTAATTGTTCAGTGAGGATGTCGAAAGGTTGGTGGCTGTCTGCGATGTGGTGTTCAGCACGATGAGACCATCAAGATATCTCCGAAAACTCGAATAATGTGCATAATTGCTGTTTGTTCCATTGTCAATGAAGCCATTCAAAAAGAATGCAAGCCCTTTATCCGTTGCTTGAGCCCAGGCTCTTCCGGCTAGCCTGTCTGGTACCTCAAGGGATACATCGAATTGTGTCCAAGCCTCTGTGAAGGACCCTTACGACCAGAGGGAATATGTTGGGGCGGTTGGCCATGAGCAGCCGGATGCGCTACTGTTGGCCCATGAGACAGTCCCAAGCGAGGGTTGCTTCCCCGAATTTCCAATTTTACAGTCTTGGAAGACCTGCTCTGCCATTAGTCTGGAGCGACGGCTTGGTGTGGTCTTCCGGTGTCGCCGTATTGGGCGGTCGGCGTGGTGGCTGCTGAGCGCATTCACATTGTTCGCTGACTCGCGCGAGCTAGTCGTTGCAAATTCTGCTTGGAGGCAATCTTGATGTTGGACCCCAGCATGGCTCCAGTTGTCTGGATGGCTTGGATTGAGGTTATGGCTTAGTTCGCTTAGTTCGCTTGGCGGATTGTGGTGTTTGCCGTCTTGGTGCAGCAATCAATTCTCCCGTCTTCGGCAAGCTTTGGGGCTTGCGGTTGCTTGTGGGATCTGTCCGTGTGGTCATTTGTAGTATTTACTCCGGTAAATTTGCAACTTGCTTGCGATCTCTTCTTATGGGTGTCCAGAGTGATTTCACACAAACTCCGAGTCTTGCCAAGCGTCGTGGGCGGGCCTTGCGATAGCGCGTCCCAACTGGCTTACTTGGCAATCCTGTCGAATAGAATGAGACAGGTTTAGTGCCCTGCAGAGTGAGATAGTGAAGATATCGAGTGTATGCCGATGGCATCTGGGCTCTGTCTATCACATGGACCCGACACTCTGATGCATTCTGGCTGCTGGGCTGTCACTAGTCCTACCGCTCAGTACGGTCGGCATACGCATAGGCACCACTTTGGCGGTGAATCATTTGGCCGGGTATTGCAAGTTAACTCTGGAGGGACAGGGGGGCTGCTGTTGATCGATTCCTCGGCTCGATGTCTCTATGGGTGATGACTGGGTGGTAGACTGAAATTGGTTGGCTTGGTTGTACTGACTGCACTGCCAAGATAAAGTTGAACCCCAGTTGAACCCCTAAAGGGAGGTTCGGCCCGGATGATGAGATTGAACCGCCTCCCACACCAACCCGTCGAACATATCGATCGTATATTCTGAAGATTGGCTTCGTTGGTCCTGAATGTCTTTCTGCGGTGCTTTGGATGAACGACCAGGTGATGAATCGAAATCTGCATATTTGTTGTAGATTTACTAGCCCGATGCCAATAAAGTTGAACCCCATTTGAACCCCCGGTCGGTGTTCAACCCGAATGCTGGGATTCAACAGCCTTCCACAGCACCACCTTGATCATTTGAGCGAAATAAAGTGGTCGGACGGATACAGATAGTTCGAAGCTATGATTGAGTGATGTTTTTTCGTAATTTCAATTTGTATTTTCAATATTCGCTATGCATGTTGTGTTCTCTGTAAATATATATATACCTGCACTATCTTCCCGATGAAATCTGAACTCGGTATTTCCGTCGAACAATTACATTTGAAACAACCCCTACACAAATTAAACAACCGGGACTGTAAAAATAGAATCCCAGATACCCCCTCAGAAAGAAATGAGTCGAACAATAAGTTCATGCCGTTAGTATACAGGGTACGGAAGATGCATGCGACACTGGATTCAGAGTAAGCCCCAAGATTTACAGATTACAGATATACAGAGAGAAGCAAATGGAGACAATCTTAGATTATCAATGGCATTTAATGAATACTCTAGAGATGAACTCCAGATGAACCGCCGGGGTTTGGTAGTTGGCCTGACTAACTCGAAAGTGGGAGCGGACCCGCGGACCCGACGCGTTGGTAAACAACACCGCGTAGCAAGACCGGACAGAACACAACAACGCGTGAATATTACAGAAGACAGAGATTTACAGAGAAAATGATTGTTTGTTTGAATATTTGGTAATTGTATTGGTATCTGGACCACTTCTCAGAGAAGTTTGGATCCCGCCATAAAGGCGCCAGCCGTATTGTTAGAGGCCGCTATGATACAGGAATGGCCGACCCATAGGGACGCGAAAATTGGTAGTCGTGTAAAAAAAGCAAACCCAGAGACCCATGACGATTGTAAAAAATCAGAGAACACCCCAACGTCCCATCATACCGTGAAGCCCGGAAAAAAAGTGAACAGACAGACAACGCTTAACCACCGAAACCGTACAGGGTGCGGCCCTGGCGCTTGAGAGCGTAGACAACGTCGAGGGAGGTGACGGTCTTGCGCTTGGCGTGCTCAGTGTAGGTGACGGCGTCACGGATGACACCCTCGAGGAAGGTCTTGAGGACACCACGGGTCTCCTCGTAGATCATGGCGGAGATACGCTTGACACCACCACGGCGAGCGAGACGGCGGATAGCGGGCTTAGTGATACCCTGGATGTTGTCGCGCAAAATCTTGCGGTGACGCTTGGCGCCACCCTTGCCGAGACCCTTGCCACCCTTTCCACCTGAAGAGAGAAGAAGCGTTAGAAAAAAGACGCGTCAAGTGAACGGCAGCTGTCAAGGAGAAAACTTACGGCCAGACATGATGAAGGTATTAAAAAGTGGTTGGTTGTTTTGGAAGAAGTGGAGTTGACTGCGAAGTCAAAGTTGTCGTAGAGTGATGGTTGGGGGGAAAGTAGAGAAGGGGAATGGGGCATGGGATATTTGTATGAAAGGACTGACGAGACGCGGGGAGTTGGAATCACGCGCTAGTGGGTGGATCGGCCAATGGGAGCGCAGGATCCAAACGGCTGGCGTGATCTGCCGGATGCCCCAGGCCGAGATGCCTGAGTACCGCAGACTCACTCTGATCATGATCCCACTTGATCCCTAACATACTGATCAAGATCAGGAACCCGATCAGAATGCATTCCTAGGGCCTGGAAAATACCATAGACCCTTCGGATCAGCCTCCCAGCCTCCCTAGTAATGGAGATCAAAGGAAGGACTGGATGGCATTCTACATGTCTGATCCTGGATGCTGATTGGCTGGGCGGATGACCCTCGCTTAGATACTTGGGTGGGCCAATCAGAAGCGCGGAACAAAGGATGCAAGTGCACGCGCACTTGTGGTGATCTGGTAGGTGACTCTGTGATTCGCCGTCTCCGCCCTGGCCAGATCACCACCCCTCGGATCCAGTACAAATACCTTCCCCCACCCTCATCGTTTTTCCCTTCTCCATCCACCATCGACAACAACCTTCATCAACCAACTTCACTTTCCATCAAATTTTTCTTCAGATTCCATCGAATCTCAATCAAATAAGATGGCTCGTACCAAGCAGACTGCCCGTGAGTCACTCTCTACCTCGCTGTCGCTGTCGCCTCTTGGAGAGGTCGTGGTTCCCAACCGGGTTACCTCGACTTGGCCAGGTCGCGATGACGCGTGACGCGCCCCCATCATACACCACAACATCATACTAACGTCCTCTTAGGTAAGTCCACTGGTGGCAAGGCTCCCCGTAAGCAGCTCGCCTCCAAGGCCGCTCGCAAGGCCGCTCCCTCCACCGGAGGTGTCAAGAAGCCCCACCGCTACAAGCCCGGTATGTCACATCATGATCCCTTCAACCATTTGATTATTCAATGTCTAATAATATCCATTAGGTACCGTCGCTCTCCGTGAGATCCGTCGCTACCAGAAGTCCACTGAGCTCCTGATCCGCAAGCTCCCCTTCCAGCGTCTGGTTCGTGAGATCGCCCAGGACTTCAAGTCCGATCTCCGCTTCCAGTCCTCTGCCATCGGTGCTCTTCAGGAGTCCGTTGAGGCCTACCTCGTCTCCCTGTTCGAGGACACCAACCTGTGCGCCATCCACGCCAAGCGTGTCACCATCCAGTCCAAGGACATCCAGCTGGCCCGCCGCCTCCGTGGCGAGCGCTCTTAGATGCAGTTCTGAGGGTGGTTTCTTTTAACAATTATGGGATGGCGATCAGGGGTTTCTGCTTTTTTTTTTCATGACTATCGGCGATCGACATGATGGGTCTGCTTTCAAATATCAAATGGGTCTCGGAACCGGGTTGTTTCTGAATTTGCTTTTTCTCACTCGCGTGATCAATGCTACTGGCCATTTCTCGCTGGGGCCCCGGTGAGATGGAAGTCATGGGCATGTACATTTAGTTCCTTTAATGGTGTCTTAGCGAACACCAGCTCATGACATAGACGCTGAAATGCGATCTTCTATGATTCAACCCACTTCTTCCCTCGTAATTCATAAAGTATAGACGCGTTGTTAGGATGCGACACGGTCGCGCTGGGTCTTGCCCTTCAACACGAGGGCATCACTCCTTTGTGTGCTACATTTTCATCATGTCTCTCATATTGGGTCTCCCAATACGTGGTCTCCGTGTGATACTCGTAATACTCGTATATTTATTGGTGTCTCACCTTGTAGCTACGACAGACATTCAGACGATGAGGCTATTCGGACATGGCGGGCACTGCACCCCTCTCTACTACGACTCTACCCCTCCATCCTCACGCATAGAACAGTGGACTCTTTTCTTGACTACAATACTACAGAGACAGCTCATACCTTATTGAACTCCAGCCTCTAATTCAAGCTCATTGCCCCTGCGACACCGGTATCGAGGGGCTCATCTCCATGCCCGCTCCTCGCTGCCCCGCGACCGTAACGGAAATGCATGCCCAGGCAACCGTGAAACCATGATCCCCCGACACTCGTGCAGACGTCTCCGTTGCCAGGATCAATGGAGAAGATCAAAGAATTCCTGGACGGGGTATCTGCCTCAGGCTTCTGGACCCTGCAGCAGCAGGGACTTAAACTCTGGGTTTAGGCTCCGACGTCATTAACGGCGAACATGTACAATGAACTCGGTGTTCAATCTCTGATCTTTCAGCCCACAGTAGTCGGAGCGAAGTGAGAATTGGATGAATTGATTCTAGAGCTCAGGGAGAACACTACAAGACTATTTTTGAACCACTCACCCCCAAAGACCATCAAGATCACAGCATCTCAATTCAACCCCCTCTTTATGAACAGCGCTCACCAGGTGGGGCACAAGCCTGTGCACCAGCGCCGTCGACAGCCTTACAGCCTGAGGCAAAAAGGAGACGATTACTGACGAAAAATTGACGACTGTGGTTGATGCTTGAAAGAGTTTGCGGCCTGGGCGTTTTGCCACGCGGCGCCTTCGTATTTCGGTCGGCGAGGCCGTTTAAGGGCGGATCCGGGATGGTCACTGATCCGAAAATCGGGTTTAGAATAAGGGGTATTCTGAGATGGGGATTAGGAGTTTGTTTCTAGATGACTTTCTAGTCTCGGTATGCAGTTGATGTATTCATCAGGGATGTACTTCAGACTTGCGTAAGTATCTTAGGGTCGGGAATAGTGGCGAGATGAATTTTGGGATTGAGACTGAGGCGTGATCCGTCCTATGACTCATGTCTATTGGGCAGGGACGTTGGCTGATTTGGTTTCTTTCGGGGCTTGTTGAAAGGGTGGAATACACGTATCTGGACTGTGAGTCACGCTGCCTGGAATTTACTGAACGTGCTTCAAGAGTTCAAGGATTAAGGTCATGGGTCCTGTTGGGACGTATTGGTGCCTTGGGAATCAGGTGGCAGCGTAGGTTTTTGAGTGTCTACATAATATCCTTTGATCTGCGCGTGATCTTCGACTAATTAATCTCATGACTTGTTGGATGTGATAATACGTATATGGAAACTTATTTAATGGACGATACAAGACCAAAAGAACCAAGTACTGATATATTCGCCGCTGCGGCCACCTGCAGCCAACCCGGGTATTAATTGCCCTATCGGCTCGGATAAAACCCTCGCGATCGATTCGAAAGCCTTCAGGGTCCATAAATAGTGAGGCAGCAATGGTAGACCCCATTAAATGTAGTATGAGGCACGAGAGCCTCGTAGGGAGGAATAACGATGGGGGGCTAGTCACGAAGCAGGCTATACTCTGCGCACTACAAAATACAATAACCATTAATCTAAAGGGCATAACACTGAAGAGAGTCAAAGATAAACTACACGGGAAGAAGACCCACTCGAAAGCCGGAAAATTGTATACGTAATTTATACTTTTACTGTAGTCAGCGGCCCAACCCGAAGATTCGAAGCTTGACACCTCAAGTCCGGAAACCGCGATGCAACGGTTCGGAGACGGTTGTGGCCCCTGCATTGAACCGGAGAGCTCTGACCGAGGATAATTCCTGTATTGGCCTTGAGTTGATCGAACATCGGAAGCTTTGGTGAGCTTGGAACCATTGAGTGAGGCCGGGTTGTTATTGTGATTTTTCAATACCGGGGATTTGAAGTCACCATGTAGTTCGGGATCAGGTAACCTATATTATTGAGTCGATTCTACCTCACCGCATATTTCGTGCATACAGATCTCATCTAACCGGAAGTTTTCATAAATGACAAAGTGCCAAACCTTGGCGTTAATTTTCCGGCCAATCATGAGCGTGCCGGCCATCCGGGTTGTGCCGTGTTGTGCATAAATCATAATTCTGGGTAGGCTCGTGCTTGTCGCGTGGAGGTCGCTTGCGTTGTCGCGTGGTGGTCCCTTGCGTTATCTTTTGATGTTTTCAGTCCTGCCAGTATCCTGTTCATGACGAAAAGAATATGATTGCAAGCGAACGGGATTCTAATAATTTTTTTGTCAGACGGGTTCTCCCAATCCCGGTGGTTTCAATTTAAGGTTTAGCTGGATAAGTTGTGTAATCCGGGTTCAGGGCCGCCCCACTGTCCTGGGTTTAGAAGCTCCAGATTGTTCTCTCCATGGATGGAATAGGAAAACGCTCCGTGTTTCTTGTTGCTGGGGCACTTATGCCTAAAGGATATGCACCATTTATGTATGATAATACCAATCTTCGGCCTACGTCCGCACTAGGTCATCCTAGGTTCATAGGAGAAAAAAAGCGCCACGAATCCGGACATTCGAGCAGATCGTATATTAAAGGGGGCAACACCCTGGAACTGAGCCTGCTTAGGATCTTGATGTTTATCTTTGCCTCATTAATCACACCTACACCCTGCTCCCCACCCGCCACCCGCTTACCATCCGAATCCGGCATATTTATTCCCCTCATCGGGTCTCACCGCAAACAATTGTGAACGCTCCACATACATGGTCTACAGTCCTCTTCGCTCTTTTCTTCGCTTTTGACACCTGCGTGTTGAATTTCTGATTTTTACGTGTCGACTGTACTATACAACGGTCTGCCCATCATGGCCGACGACCAGAACCATGCTTCTGAAAAGATCGAGCACACTGCCCCCACCAAAATTTCATTTTTCCGCCTGGTCTCTGATCAAGGCGCTGTGACTCAGGAAGTTATCGACTACCCTTACCCAGGCTCCGGTACAGAAGAGGACCCCTATGTCGTGACATGGATTCCCGACGATCCGCGCAACCCTATGAACTTCAGCGAAGCCAAGAAATGGACATTTACGGTGATTGTCGCTATTGCGACGCTAGCTGTGGCGCTGGTTTCCTCCGCTTATACTGGAGGTGTTACACAGATTGAGGAGCAGTTCCACATTGGGTCCGAGCTCGCCACGCTTGGTGTTTCGCTTTTCGTCTTGGGTTTCGCTGTAAGTTTTCTCGCGCAAACATAAACAAAAAGCCTGCAGGGGATTGACCAACATTATTCAGATCGGACCATTGCTCTGGGCTCCTTTAAGTGAGCTGTTTGGCCGACAGATCCTCTTCTTCAGCACCTACGCTCTCCTCACTGCCTTCAATGCTGGTGCCACTGGCTCTCAGAATCCCTGGACCCTGATCATCCTTCGTTTCTTCGCCGGTTCCTTTGGATCTTCGCCTCTCACCAACGCCGGTGGTGTTATCGCCGACATGTTCCCAGCCAAGCAGCGAGGTCTTGCCATGAGTGTCTTTGCTGCAGCACCTTTCCTCGGTCCTGTACTCGGTCCCATCATGGGTGGTTTCATCGGTATGAACGCAGGCTGGAGGTGGGTTATGGGTTTCCTGGCTGCTTTCTCCGGAGCTGTCTGGATCGTTGGTACTTTGTTCCTCCCGGAGACCTATGCGCCTGTGCTTCTGCGTAAGCGGGCTGAGAAGCTCTCCAAGCTCTCCGGTAAGATCTACCGCAGCAAAGTTGAGATTGATCAAGGCAAGGTGACCTTGAAGCAATCGTTTAAGATTGCGTTGTCTCGTCCGTGGATCCTCCTGTTCCGCGAGCCTATTGTCTTCCTGTTGTCTCTGTATATGGCTATCGTCTACGGCACACTCTACATGATGTTTGCCGCTTTCCCGATTGTCTATCGGGAAGGACGTGGTTGGAACCAGGGTGTCGGTAATTTACCGTTCTTGGGTATCATGGTTGGCATGATAACTGCTGTGGCTTACAGTGTTTGGGACAACAAGCGGTATATCAAGGTCCAGGACAAGCATGAAGGCTTCGCACCTCCCGAGGCTCGCCTGCCGCCCTGTATGATTGCTTCGATCTGTATTCCAGTCGGTCTATTCTGGTTTGCGTGGACCAACTACCCCTCCATCCATTGGATCGTCAGTATCATCGCCTCTGCGCCCTTCGGATTTGGAATGGTCCTAGTCTTCCTCGGCATCATGAACTATCTCATCGACGCGTATACCATCTTCGCTGCCTCCGTCCTGGCCGCTAATTCGGTTCTACGTTCCCTCTTCGGTGCTGCCTTCCCCCTGTTCACCACCTACATGTACGACGGCCTGGGCATTCACTGGGCGTCCTCAATCCCCGCCTTCCTCGCTCTCGCCTGCGTGCCCTTCCCCTTCCTGTTCTACAAGTACGGTGCCGCAATCCGTCAACGCTGCAAGTTCGCCGCTCAGTCAGATGCGTTCATGCGCAAGCTCCAGGAACAGGTCAAGGCTACTCCCGAGGAGCAGGATAAGGAAGTCAATTTTGATCGCACCGAGGCCCCTGCGCCAGAGATATCAATGTCCAGCGAGTCTGGTTCCAATGTTGACGCTCTGCCAACCACGGAGCGCATCCGCAGCCATGCTCATTCGACGGCTTCTGCTCGCACTGCTTCAAGCCAGTTGCACCGTGTTCCCACCTACGAAGGCAACCCGTACGATGTTGATAGAGTCAACACTAACGAGTCCTTCAAATAATCTATACCACCGCCGCAATACACGCGCCCCCGATAATCCTAGTGCTTATTTATTCGCCACTTTCCCCCAAAAGTCACCCCTTGCACTGTTCTGTTTATCTTTTTTTTTCTTCTTCTTTGCATCGTGCGGTACACCTTGCCCGCTCGCATTTGTTGATATTTATACCCTGCTTTTTGGATGAAGTTATGTATTTACGGGCCTCATTGCATATAGATCCGGAGTCGGCATTGGCTATGGCTCGAAAACTTGAAATTATTATTGAATGCACATTCATACTTCATGTAGACGTCTCTGTGGAGCGGAGTTATACTCAAGTCGAATCACGGCATTCGCCTTGTCCGATTGCCGATATGCCGAGTTCCTTACGCGCTTCCTATCCCCGATTGATTTTTACTCGGACATTAGTCACAGCTCGTCTCTTGACTTTTTCTATACTCTCCTTCCATTTTACATCCAAGTCATATCCTTTAGTTAACGGCCTTGTTCGATTCGGAGACACGTCCCGTTTATCGCTGTTTTCGTGCTTATCGCCACGATCGGAGCAAACCCCCGATAACTCGGCCATTTTCGGTTGTGTTTGTTCTCTTCTCCCTTTGTCAGCGCCACGACTATAGACGATAAACGATAGATGCGCCTGTTTGAGTCGTGGATATGAGTCTCTTCCAGAAGGGATTCAGCGCCCAGACGACTGCATTTGCGACCAGACCGCGACCGATCACCCCCGGAGTCCGATCTCCGCTGCAGCGAGTGCGACAGCCACGCCGATACAATTCCTCGCATTCCAAACCCGACGCACATGCGGAGGGTAAGGTGGTTGAAGATGGGTTACCGGCGAACCAAAATGCGCCTCTGAAACCTGCCCAGTCCAACTCTCCTTCGCCGTCTCCGAACTCGGCCACACACTCGGCTCAACCTGTGAACACTGCTGCTGGCGCTGCGGGTGCAGCGACCTCCCCGGCCGCTGCAAATGTAATTGCAAAAAGGGGACTCCGTGATGTTATCAGTGCAGGCCCACTGGGACGGTTTGGAAGGTGGTACTCTCGCGTGCAGGAGCGCAAGCCCTATCAAACGCAGCTGGGGAGTTCAGTTGTTATTTATCTATGCGGAGACTTGAGCGCGCAACTTTTCTTCCCTTCGGAGGCACCTCCGCCGGCGAAGAGTGAGCAGGAGGAGACCAAAAATGAGGATGAGAAGGAGGAGCGACGCGGTGGATATGATCCATGGCGAACGGTGCGACACTTGATTGTTGGAACAGGTTCTAGTATCCCGTCTTATAAATGGTGAGTCAAACTTGGGATATATCCTTGCTTTGGAGCAGCGCATCCCATTGGTATAATTGATCCAAACTAACTGACTCGAAATATAGGTTCATGTTCCTCCACAACAACTTCAACTACTCGTCTAAAGTCCTCTCGGTCTTGACCAAAGTTATCGTGCAGCAGATATGCTTCACGCCGGTATTCAATACATACTTTTTCAGCATGCATTCCCTCCTAGCCGGCTCATCTCTAGAAGAAACCTGGGAGCGCCTTAAGAAGGCTCTCCCCGTCAGTGTCACCAACAGCGTCAAGCTCTGGCCGGCCGTGACGGCATTCAGCTTCATGTACGTCCCAGCGCAGTTCCGCAATGTATTCTCCGGAGTCATTGCGGTCGGTTGGCAGACCTACTTGAGTTGGTTGAACCAAAAGGCCGCCCGAGAGGTTTTGGCGGCCGAGCTTGCGGCTGAAGAGAGCGCGTCTGTTCCTGCATCGCGGCCAATGGCTGGAAACATGGTTGCTGCAGCGGGTACTGCATGAGTGAGTACACTGTGATTTGGACTCGGGCATTTTTCATGTATAGATTTGATGTCTCGATATTAGCGGCGTTGGGGATGTTATTTTCTACAGAGCGATGCATTTGGCAGATACCAAGCTTGGACTATAGACATAGATTTCGTTTCTCTCACTTTTACTCCAATGGTAGATCCTGATGAATGTAATCGATGTAATCGATGATGCGACCAAACAGTGATGCGGGAATTCCCAATGTAGTTACCTCATCTGTTCACTCGATGACGCATTTCACGTTTGCCCCAACGTGAATTTCTTGACTCCGCATGCCATTTGAGGAATGAGCCCTTTCCACTGTCGCAGGCATGTCCTGCCCACCGCAAGTGCCGCAGCCTGAAGACCCAGACTCCAGTGACTACGGATCTGACTTCACACCCGACGAAGAGGAGCTACTGAACGAGTTGCTCTCGAAAGCCGTCGCGGAACACGCGACCGTCGCCACGCCTATCTCGACTCCGACCCCTACCGTACCAACGATCGAAGACGCATTAACAATTTCTACACCCGAGCCCACCGATACCGAATTTCTCCAACCGAATATCATCGCGGCGCTCGTCGCGGACATTGAAGATGGCGTCGAGGATCCATACGGTGTCCGGGTGCCTAAAATACTGGGCCGGGATTCACCTCGTTCGCCGTGGAAACAATCGAGTCGGCGGCCATGGACTAGGCATACGTCTAATGTTATGGCGGGGAGATCAAGCCAGGATGCAATCCACAGGAACAGTTCGTCTGGTATGAGTATCCTCTGATTTCTCTGTCTGGGTCATGGAGTTGATGTGTCAGGCTAACATGGCGACCTCCGAAGCGTTTAGTGGAGCACCCTAGTTCAACGGAAGGCAGAGAACGAGAACGAGAGCGCATGGCTACGCGCGAGAGCGAATGGACACAGCATGAGCAGGCGGCTGCTACGGTAGATCCTCGATCACCTGTTGAGCGGTTCCGACGACCGCCTCATAAGGCTTTCTCTGTGACGGATCTGGTCTCGCCTGCGTGGTGTGAGTTGCAGTATTGGTATACATTGACCAAGCACGGGAGGAAGAGGAGAACTTCTGCCATGAAGAAAGGGAGTATTGTGCACAAGACCCTCGAGGCCGAGATATATACCACTGTTCCCGTGGATATCACTACCAAGGAAGATGCCTGGGCGCTAAGGATATGGAATGTGATTCAGGGATTGCGCATGCTGCGTGAGTTTGGCGTCACCCGCGAGTTGGAGGTTTGGGGCCTAGTGGACGGAGAGTTGGTCAATGGGGTTATTGATCAGCTGTCATATGAATGCCCCGATTCAAGGCTTGAGGCTACTGCATCCAGCTACTATTCGGAAGCGGCGACATCCCGGGCTGCCTTGCCGGAATACCAGATGTCTCTGTCGGACTTCTTGCTATCTTCTTCACAGGGCGGAAGAAGACTCTCGGACCTAGGCCAGGAAGAGCCCATGGTAGACGCGCCGATGGAAGAACAATCGCCAGCCGTTTATAACCTGCCGAGAATCTATATGACCGACGTTAAGACCAAAGCGAGCGGTTCGGTTCCAACGGTCAAGAGCACGTCCTTCCGGCCCACTCTTCTCCAATTGCAACTGTATTACCACATGCTCAATCGCCTTGTTACGAGCGACGATGTTACGGTCGATTTGCTTGCCGCAAGATATGACCTTGATCCAGCGAAACCTTTCACTGAAGCTTTTATCTCTGAAGTCGGCGGGCTGAACGACGAATTCTTCGACACCATGTCGTCCCAGGAATTTGATATCGATAGCCCTCCCACCCCAGAAGATGCAAGAATAGTTTCCCAAAGCCCCGGGGATGCCTCGAGTCCTCCGAAATCCAGCCAAGATTCGACTAGTATTCTTTCCACCCATGGCAATCTGTCCAGTCTATGGGGCTACATGAAGGACCAAATCCGCCTCACTTTTCTTCCCTCGACCCCACAAGCAGAGCCGGTGGCCCCGTCTATCCCCTCACAGACCCAGCCAGAATTACTGGACGAATATCCTACACTCCTATCTCCAGTTCTAACAGCCCGGTATCTTTCTTCAACTCCCACTGCCGATCTCCAGCGTCGAGTTCTGGGCAGCAGGTCCTTCCTCTATGATCCTGCGACTATGACCTCCTACATCGATGATCAAATGGAGTGGTGGCGTGGTTCGCGTGATCCCCGAGGCGTCAACATCGTGGATGCATGGAAATGTCGCATCTGCGAGTTTCGCGACGAATGCTCCTGGCGTCAGGAACGAGAGCTGGACTACGCAAGACGCAACAGCAGACGAGCGTCTGCCTTTGCGGCTTGAGACCAGCCACACTATGCAGCATTGACAATGTTCAGCCTTGCTGCTTTTTCTCACATACCCATATCAGTTGCCTGGGCAAGCCCGATCCATTCAATTCATGTACCATAGAGACCATAGAAACCAAGACTTTGCAAATCAAAGAGGATAAGTCCGAACCTCATCCTCCTTCTCAATCTCCAACCCAGCATCGACCTGCTCCTTATGCTTCTGATCCAAGTACTCCAACAATACCTCCTCGTACTTTTCCTTCCCCTTATACCTAGAAACATCATCCCCCCAACTCCTCACCGCAGAAGCCAACCGCCCAGGCACATACGGCTCCTTCACAATCTCCGTAATCGGCTCGAAATACGTCCGAATCGTAAAGACCACAGCCCCAGACCTCGGCAACCGTCTTAAGCTCTGTCTCTCAGACCGGAAAAAGTGATTCTCAATCGCCTTGTTCTTCTCCGCCGTATTCCACGATACCGTGTCTGCGTCTTCAGGCCCGATACTATGCGACCACGCCAGACTATCATCTACCTGAATGAAGTAGTTATTCCGCACAACAGGCTCCTCAGGCTTAAGTCGACGGAAGAAGTTCATCATCCCTTTCTCCAGTTTCTCCCGGTATTGGGGAACATCGCCAGATGTGTGAATCTCTGATAATCGCATGCCGAATTTGTCGCTTAGGCGCCAGAATCCAGCGAGAAGGATTGCGCCGGCTAGGAGGTAGTATTCGCCGTCGGGACGCTCGAACATCAGCGCGAGGTCGTCTTGGACTAGGCGCGCTGCCGTTGCCATTGGGTCTTCGGCGAGTGGGCGTTGGGTTATGTTGAAGGTTTCATTGGTTACGGTGTTGGTTATTCCTGTTGGAGTCTTTTGAAACATGGTTGGGTAGCGTTCTGGAAGGAATTCGCATCTGCGATGGTTGTTAGCTTCGTTGCATGGGAGCTTCAATAAGAGTGCTACCTACAGTTCTTCCAATAACTCAATGGCACCATCCATTGCTTCTGGTGCTGTGCCGTAGCATTTTTCGCCGCGTTCTTCTAACCGCTTCTTCTTGTCGGCGTGGTATTTGAGATAATGATTGTCAAGCTCTAGTTGAGGATATGTTAGCCGGTGTTTGATACTGCCGACTAGGACAAAGCTTGCCGATCCATTCGTCCCATTTCATGCTCCGAAGACCTAAAGTCACAAAGTACTTCCTGCTCAAGATTAGAGATTGGTTGTAGAGGAGGAATGGGTTGACTAACGGGCCATATCTGAAAGGCCGATAGGGAATAGGTTTGGAGGTTTGGACGTCCCAGTCCGAGTATGGGGCTGCAGTTGGCCTCTTGAAATCAGATGCAAGCCATTCTACTTAGTGTTAGTTTAAGAATTGCGATATGGAACAAGGATTGCTTACTGCCCGGTACCCTCGTAACCTTTCCTCTTGAAGCGGGTTTCTCTAGATCAGGCGTGGCAACTCTAGTCGCCTTTTCAGAGGCCATCCATCTTTGGGATGCGCGAACAACCAGCCAGGCGAAAATGTTCAGAAAGAGGAAGATGCCGACGACCTCTTTGGTCGGAGCTATAGAGAGGAAGATTCCCCGGGTGGAATCGGTCGTCATGATTTATAGCTGTACAGACAGGCTGTATATGGACCAGGGAACCCTAGGTGAAGATGTTGTTTATTTTATGGATTCATAATCAACTGAGTAGCATACCCAAGGGGCTCAAGATAAAAGGGAATAAAGACGAGCAAAGCGTAGATAGTAGGATCAACGTATGATGACATCGACTAACGATAACAAATCTTATCAGAAAGAGAGTCCTGATAACCACCAATTCTCCGTCGAGCTGCCATTCCTGTTAACCCGATGCGAGTGGGCCTCTTACACTGCCGAAGATGAGGCATAGCAGCCGCTTGTGCATCTACGTCGCGGGATCTCGAAAGAGGGGGCCTCCGCATCGTCTTAATCAAGCCGTTGGATCCGAGCGGCATGTTACCAAGGACTGTGAGCCTGTGGTAGACATGACTGACTTTCAAAACGGAATTTGTTGATTGGGCTATCTACAGGGAGGGGTTGCTTATCGTTTCAACGAGGGATTTCTTTTCCCGATCGGGTAACACGAAACTTTGGACTTGTACCCCAGGTTTTAGACATGGGATGAATGTTATGGCAGAGAAGATCATTTGTTTTGTGCAGCATCCACCTCGAACGATATTATCTATACAATGTTTGCACCGGCCCGCCGCTGCAGAAGGCAGTACTGTCCCCACTTCCGTTGGAATCGTTCGGGGATGAAAGGGAGGTTGGGAATCCAAATCAACCGACCCAGTAGGCCCGTTTTAGATGAATCAAGGAAGCTCTGACAGGATAGGGACTCCCACTGGGATTCATCCAGCACGTAGTGAGGTTCCAACTCGGTCGCCGGGCGACTGGGGAAGTAAGAGTCCACCATGAAAGAGCATTGCGAGATGTCAGTCTGTTTTGGTAGTTAGCTCGGGAAGAGCACATGGATTGAAAAGCGGCACATACATATTTGCTGGGATCTTCAATATTCAGATCGTTCATGCCAGATGGAACCTGGGAGGCACCGTCTAGTCGAGCAAGATAGCTCGGCGCATCTGGAAAGTCACCCGGGAGAAGACCTCGGAACTCACTGCGGACGAATTTGGCGCGCATTTCGTGGGGAAGAAAGTATGAAGAAGGGAATCGATACCATTCCTTACCGAAGCATACGGAATTTCCTGTCTCCGCCACATTCACCTGCTGCAATGGCTCGAAGACCTTCAGCGGCGCATTGTATGCGGTCACCATACCCAGGATACGCAGCATACCCGCATTGAAAGCCACCAAAATGACTGCCATGACGGCAGCGAGCTTCAGTTTTGCCGGGACACGACCAATAAGTTCTTTCGGATTACCAGAGCCGAGATAGCTCAGGATAGTGTGGAATGCGAGGGCCGCGTTGAGAGCCAGGAATGGATACGCTGGGTACATGAATCGCTCCTCCTTGTGGGGCTGGACAGTGAAGATGGCGAACCACATATAAAACGGCGCGACAAGTGTGATCGAGCGGAATAGCGCCTGGAAAGACGTGCCGGTAGAGCGGAACCCAGCTTGTATGAGGAGAAGAGGAGCAGACAGCATAGCTAGCACGAACCAGATATTGAAATTCAAGAGCAGATTTCGGATATAGAAAGTCCATGGCTCTGTGCCAAAAATCTCAGGTCCTTTGTCTTCGCCACCGAAGACATTATAGGCGACGATGTTCCAGGGCACCAGGGCGATCTTATTTAAAAATGCATAGTCGACTGCAACTTCGACGGCCTGACACTGTCTTAGCAGAGGTATCTATGATAGACGAGGTTACAAGTCTAGTACTCACCATTATAGAAAGGCACCTAATGGCGCCATCGAATATCTTGACGATGAGGGACCCAATAGATCCGGAGATCAAGCAAACGATGACCTCCTCAGCAAGAAGAGGCACAATCAGAGCACCGGCAAATGGCCAGCCAACAATTGCCCCAAGGCCGAACCACATAATTCCCTGTGCAGTCCTAGGACCGCCCTTGAACTCCAAGAAAGCCGCCAGGCCAAGCATCGAGGTGTACATGGTGAATGTGGATGGCAGGAAGGCAGTGGAGGCGTGGAACACACCTGGGCTGAACACTGTGATCATCAGGAAGATGAGACCGATGCGGGGGTTGAGGGATCGACAGATCGCAGAGTAGAGTCTGGTCTGACAAGCGGCGCAGAAGACAGCAAGGAAGAACCGAATGGTATAAAATTCAGCGGCCTTCGAATGTACCATCAAGGATGCTAGCTTCCCCACTACGGCATGAAGCGACACGTAGAGCCAGCTTCGGATGGAGTATACCGGCGAGTATTCCCATGTTTGCAGACCATATCCATGATCCAGGTAGTGTGCAGGTTCCCAGAAGTTGAAGACTTCATCGCAGTCCTGAATGGGCGAGAAAAAGGCTGCAAGGCCATTCGCGACGAGACACAAGTAGAGAGCAACGTTCAACGGGAGGTAGAGAGGAGGCGGAGGAGGGCTGGAGAGATATCGTGTTAGCTATAGATCACACTAAGCCCAACCATCCCATAACATACCGAGCTTTCGAGCGAGATTGAGCAGGCCCTGATGAGACTCTCTCAGGTTCGGCCATCTTTGCGCGTTGGAGATGTTGTAAAACCAGATAACGCGATAACGAAAGCTTGTCCGGCGACCGCAACGGCAACTTTGGCAGATCCGAAAAAAAGTTCCCGCGCCGCCTTTTTCTTTGGCTTCTTTTTATCGCAACATTTTTGGAAAAATTCTCTTGTTACTCCTTTGCCTACATAATGAGTGACCATCAGAACCCTTCGAATGGGTCTGTGGGCTCCGGCGACGCCCCTCCTTCGAAAAGACCCTGTATGATCGATACGCCACCCGTCGCAGGGACTCCGGACGATGGCAGTGATTTCTATAACACTCCGGTGGGATCGGGGACTCCTTTGAGGAATTCGAGCAATCTTGCAACCGTAACTACGACTGAACCAACTCCCGCCTCCGAGCCTGCCCCGATGATCCCTGGACTCGGACTTGTTAGTCCCGCCACTCAGTCTACAAACGAGCCGACCAAGCAGGAATCCGATGCTCCTGCTGTCAACCAGGGGTTCGACGTTGCCATGGAGACTACGACTACACAGGAAGAGGCCAAGGCCTCTGCTGCAATTTCTGAGTCCATGGATGTCGATTTGAACGACGAGCAAGCGAAAACCGAAAATGCGAATGAAACCTCTACTGCGCGAGACAAGAACGAGGAACAAGAAGAAGAAGAGGGGGAGGAGGAGCACCCAGAATGGGAAGAAGACTCTGATCCGTACGTCTCATCGTCGGACAGCTCGTCAGACTCATCTGACAGCGACGACGAGGACTACCCCATTCTGAGCCCCGAAGAACAGGCCCGCATTTTGATGCTGGCCGAAGGCGGCTCCGATGATGAAGGCGACGGCAAGGGTAAGAGCGGTGGTGTCATTCGTTCGGCCAACGAGGTTGTGGAAGACGTTCTACCGATTCCGGAAGTCACGATTACTCCTGAGATGAAGGTTGTGCTGCTTGGAAGAATCCAAACGGTCATCGACAATGCGGTACTTATCGAGGCCAACACTTCTGGCGAATACCAAGTGCTCGAGTCAGGCTCTTTGCTCTGCTCTGAGAACCGCGAGGTCATTGGCGTTGTGGCCGAGACTCTTGGCAGAGTCGAGAATCCTCTGTATACCGTCATGTACTCGTCCGCCGAGGAAGTGCAGAAGCGAGGAATCGTCAAAGACATGACCATCTTTTACGTGGAGAGCCAGTCTACATTCGTTTTCACACAGCCGCTCAAGGGTCTGAAGGGAAGTGATGCCTCGAATTTCCATGATGAGGAGGTTGCTGAGGACGAGATAGAGTTCTCTGATGACGAGGCAGAGGCTGAGTACAAGAAGAGACTGAAGCAGAAGCGCCAAGAAAGGAAGGAAGCCAGGGGTGGCGGTCCTGGGAAATTCAAGAGAGAGACCCCTGGTCCCTCCAAATTGGGCCAAAGCGAACTCAACTACGACAATGAAGAAGGCGAGGATGGTTACACTCCTCTTGCTCGCCCTAAGAACTTGCACGAGATGATGGGTGCCCGCGAAGCGCCAATTGAAGGAAACGAGCGTGGGCCTGTTTTCCGTAGCGAAAGAGGCCGAGGCCGAGGCAATGACCGCGGCCGTGCTGGTCGTGGAAGAGGCGGCAGAGGACGCGGAGGCTCCTACGAAAGAGACCAGGACCGCCGCCCTCAGCACCAACAGAGTGGCAGCTCGAACCACGGACAGCCAGCTGCAGCTCCTCAGCCCCAGCTTTCAGGCTACGGCCAACCGGCCTACCTGGCTCAGCAGCCTCAGCAGCCTGTCTATGGCATGCCTCAGCCATTCGCCTACCCGCAACTTGCGCCGCAACAGGGACAGTATCCACAGAGTCAAGCGCCGACACAATTTCCCTTCCAGTTCCCCTTTCAGCCACAAGCTTTCCCTCAACAACCTGCCTTCCAGTCGGTCCCTCAGGGTGCGCACATTAACCCTCAATTCTTCCTTGCCGCATTGCAACAACAGCAACAAATGCAACAGCAGCAACAACAGTACCAACAGCCCCAGCAAGCCCCTGCTCAGGGCCAGGCGCATAACCCGGCCATGAACTTTGATCAGGTCAAAGCCCAGCTGGATTTGCTGCGGAATTTGAGCAATCAGAGCCAGAACCAGGGCCCACCTCCGTCCTAGGTTCTTGCGTGCATGGTTTCTTTTTGTCGGCATGATCTTAACACCAGACATTTGCATACGGAGCGGGGTCAACTTGTTTTGCTACGGTTTTATATAAAAAGTTATTATTAGTCCTGTTATGATATTTCAGGCTTCGTTATTGTATCAAGGATAGAGTACATATTTGCTGCATAAGATGTATAGATCACACAAGGGCTATGAAAAAGAATGAGACCAGCTTTGGCTGATCTCTAGTAAAGCAAATCAGTGTAGTCGGGCATGATCTCAGAGCATTGTGTAATGTCGGGGTATCTTAGAACTCGGTCGGCTTCGCGCTCTTAGCCATAGTCCAGAAATTTTCCATTTTGGCTCGGGACAGAGTTTCCCTAGCAGCCGAGTCGGAATCACAGACTCTGGCACCGAGCCATCTTCTAAAGGCGCGGTTCTTGGCCTGACCCTCCCAAAGAAGAGTGCATGTGTTGTGACTGAAGTCGCGTAGTTCGCCCTTCTCGTCTTCGGTAGACAGCCACAGGGGCTCGCCTTCGCTCTTTTCATTGGGAGCGCCCGGGCCAGGGTTCTCGGTCCAATCGATTCGGTTGAGCATAAGCTTGCGGTAATTCTTGATGGAGTGTTTACCACCCTCAACAATCACCAAGTTGAGCTTTGGATGAATGACGCAAATTCCTGTCAACGCATTCTGCTCAGCGTTCTTGCTGATCTTGAAACGATTCCGGCCGCTCGCTAGATTGTCAATTCGGTAAACAGACGTGTGAATACCAAGCTCGGCATCCTTCTCCTGCTGGGCTGCCAGCTTCTCATGCCGTTGCTCCTTGGTCAACTTGCGCTCTTCGTTCATGGCCTCGTGTGCCTCTTTGCGGTCCGCAATCTCCCTCGTCACACGAGCCTCCACGGCCGTGGGATCCTTGACAGCTTGTTCACCCAGAACCCGCATGAGGTTGGACTTCTTGACCTTCGGAGGCGGCGCCGGCTCCAGACCCAGTCTGATCTTTGCTTGCTGCTCCTTGAGATCTGCCATGCGGCGCTGTCGACGAATCTTCGCCTGTTCCTTCGGCGTCAAGAACATGGGTTTTTGAGCGGGCTGGTGCTTTTCTTGCGGCGGATCGAGGAGCACAGGATGTTGGAGGTAGCGGGTAATGATAGTATCGGGGGTGTCGACCTTCAGGTTTGCTTGGTCATCAATGGCGGCATACGAGTCTCCATTGACCAGGCCCTCGTCCCACCATTCAATAGCAGGCGGAGCAGGGACAAGATAATTCTTTTCCACATCAATGTCCTCATCAATACCGGCTTGGCGTGCTCGCTCAGCGATACGCTTCTTCATAGCCTCCAACTGCGCCTGACGGCGCAAGGCTGCCGCCTGCTGGATATATTTGCCCTTCTCGTTGAACACAAGTTCTCGAGTCTGGCGAGGCTTCGCGACAGTTGCCTTCGGCCCGAGACTAGGATCGAAGTAGGGGTTATTTTTGATTTCTTCGATTGATGGCCCGGACAAATCGAGTCGCTTCTTGTTGGACATATCCTTGCCTGGCTTGTACTGCTGGCGGCCCTTTGCACTACGGAACTCCAGCGGAGCATCGCTAAGCAGCGCGGGGTGAAGGCCGACATCAAGACCGCCGCGAGCCTTGGACAGACCGTCATCGTCAAAACCGGCGGGTTGCTGGGACGGAGGGGGAGCAGGTGGTCGTTGCGGCGGTGCATTAGCTCTGCCTGTAGCTGCTGCTACTCTGGCCTTCATTTGTTCCAATCTCGACATCGCGGGACTCTGGGCCGGTGGTGGTGTCGGGCTGGGGCTCGCCTCTGTCGGAGGAACTGTGGAGGTCGCGCCGGGACGCGCTGCTTGCAAGCGTGCGCGCACAGCTTCTGCCTTGGCTCTCGCTTCAGCTACCATCTTCGCAATATCGACCTTTCCTGCAGCAGCCCCTCCCTGAGCCGGCACAGGCGATCCATCGTTAGAACGGGTCCTTTTCTGCGAATTGCTGCCATCATCCTCGGGATGAGGTCGCTTCAGCGTATTGCCCGAGCTGTCCGCCATGGCACTGTAAGCGAGGACTCAATCCTCCAGATATAAGTGACAAACAGGACGAGATAAACCGTGTAGTCCTAAATGATCAAAGATGATGATTCAACGTTGGTCGCGGATATCCAAAATGCGGTGAGCGGTGGAGTAAGGCAGAAAAAAAAGTTGCTCGAATAGTTTCCCTCATCCGCAACCCGCAACGTTGGAGACTTTTTACAGAAGTCGACTTCGCACCGCCAGCGTTTTCTGTCGCTCCCGGAGCTGCAGGACACAATGGCGACCTTCACCCGTCCAGTTCCCTCCAGCATTGCCGGGGTGGACTTTACCGTCTACTCCGATGCAGAGATCAAAAAGCTATCAGTGAAAAGAATTCACAATACTCCGACTCTGGATTCTTTTAACAACCCAGTCCCGGGTGGTCTCCAAGACCCTGCTATGGGCGCATGGGGCGACCATGTGTAAGTTTTAAGCCTTTTAAAGACTTTTTATCGCAATTACCTAACAAGCATCCGTGACAATTAGTTGCACTACTTGTCGACAAAACTCTTGGTCGTGTACCGGCCACGCCGGCCACATTGAGCTTCCTGTGCCCGTATACAATGTCACTTTCTTCGACCACATCTACCGTCTGCTTCGGGCACAGTGTGTTTACTGTCACCGTCTCCAGATGTCACGCGCAAATGTCAATCTGTACACCTGCAAACTGCGCCTTTTGCAGTATGGTTTGACAGAAGAAGTCGCCGCTGTTGAGCTTATTGGGTCTTACAAGGGCGCAAAGTCTGGCCCCAAGAAGGGTAAGGGCGACGACTCGGATGATGAGGAGGATGACGACGAGACCATCATGGAAAAGCGCATTGCCTATGTCAACCGCTGCATCACAGAGGCCAAGAAAGACGGCAGGCTGGAGGGCTTCATGGCCGGCGCAAAGAACCCCATTGCCGCAGAGCAAAGACGGGAATTAGTCAAGACCTTCCTCAAGGATATCAACGGCAATCGGAAGTGCTACAACTGCAGCGGGTATGTTCCCGAATGGCTCAAACTTTGCAAATTCCATTCCTAACTTGAATCATGATACAGAATTACTCCTGCCTATCGCAAGGACCGTTACAACAAGATTTTCCGGAAGGCTCTGCCTGAAAAGTCCAAGCTCGCCATGCTTACCGGCGGCTTCCAGGCACCCAACGCCTTGGTCATGCTTGATCAAGGGAAGAAGCAGAAGCCCGAAGTAAACGGAACCCGGGCCGGAAGTGTTGTGTCCGAGGTTCACGGCGCCGAGGAAGAGATTCTTCGTGGAGCTGCCGTCACCAAGCAGACAGAGCAAGCTGCGTCGGGCCAAGAATTCATGACTTCCTCGGAGGTCTACAGTGCTTTGAAACTTCTTTTTGAGAAGGATGGCGAAGTACTACAACTCGTTTACAACTCTCGGCCAGCGCCGAAGGGCTCCAAGGTTGTGTCTGCGGACATGTTCTTCATCAAGAACCTCTTGGTCCCACCGAACAAATATCGCCCGGCTGTTCAGCAAGGCCCTGGCGATGTCATGGAGGCACAGCAAAACACTCCCTTCAACAACATTCTGAAGCAATGCGATCTCATTAACCAGATCAGCAAGGAGATTCAGAATGAAGAAGAGAAGGCCCTGTCTCGTGCGCGCACCTACAGTGACCTTCTCCAGGCCATCATTCAGCTCCAGGATCATGTCAACGGATTAATTGATCGCGAGCGAACTGCTGTTACTGGTGCGGCCATTGCAAACCTGCCCAATGGTATTAAGCAACTTCTGGAGAAGAAGGAGGGTTTGTTCCGAAAGAACATGATGGGTAAGCGTGTCAATTTCGCTGCTCGTAGTGTTATTTCACCTGACCCGAACCTTGAGACCAATGAGATTGGTGTGCCGCTTGTTTTCGCGAAGAAGTTGACCTTCCCTGAGCCTGTGACAAACCACAACTTCTGGGAGTTGAAGGAAGCCGTTATCAACGGACCCGACAAGTACCCCGGTGCAGCCGCGATCGAGTATGAGACTGGTCAAGTTGTCAACTTGAAGTTTAAGAGCTTGGATGAGCGCACAGCCCTTGCAAACCAATTGCTTGCGCCCTCAAACTGGCGCATGAAGGGCTCGCGCAACAAGAAGGTTTACCGCCACCTCACCACCGGCGATTACGTTTTGATGAACCGTCAGCCTACTCTGCACAAACCTTCTATCATGGGTCACAAGGCCCGTGTGCTCCCTAACGAGAGAACTATTCGCATGCACTACGCCAACTGTAACACTTACAACGCTGATTTCGATGGTGACGAGATGAACATGCATTTCCCTCAGAACGAGCTTGCTCAAGCCGAGGCACGTATGCTGGCAGATGCTGACCACCAATATCTGGTTGCTACTTCTGGCAAGCCTCTGAGAGGTCTGATTCAGGATCACATTTCCATGGGTACTTGGTTTACCTGCCGTGATTCGTTCTTCGACGAAGAGGATTACCACCAGCTACTATATAACTGCTTGAGGCCCGAGAACTCCCATATTGTCTCAGATCGCATCGAGCTGGTCGAGCCTGCTTTCATCAAGCCCAAGTATCTCTGGACCGGCAAGCAGATAATTACGACGATCCTAAAGAACATCAAGCCTGTGGAACATGCTGGTCTCACCCTTAAGGGCAAGTCTTCTACTCCCGGTAACCGATGGGGTGAGAACAACGAAGAGGGTGATGTGATCTTCAAGGATGGAGAGTACTTGTGCGGTATTCTCGACAAAAAGCAGCTTGGTCCGTCTGCTGGAGGTCTAATTGATGCCGTGCACGAGATCTACGGTCATACCATTGCTGGAAAGCTGATGAGTATCCTCGGCCGACTTCTCACCCGCTTCTTGAACATGCGGGCCTTTACTTGTGGTATCGATGATCTTCGATTGACCAAGGAAGGTGATCGCATCCGAAAGGAGAAATTGAGCACTGCTTCTGCTATGGGTCGTGAGGTTGCTCTGAAGTACGTCACCCTGGATCAGACTTCCGTGCCTGACCTGGATGCCGAGCTGAAGCGCCGTCTGGAGGACGTGCTTCGCGATGATGATAAGCAGAGCGGCTTGGATAGCGTTTCTAACGCCAGATCTGCCAAATTGTCATCTGAAATCACCAGCTCTTGTCTCCCTGCTGGTCTTGCCAAGCCTTTCCCCTGGAACCAGATGCAGTCTATGACTATTTCTGGTGCCAAGGGTTCCGGTGTCAATGCCAACCTGATTTCTTGCAACCTGGGTCAGCAGGTTTTGGAAGGTCGTCGTGTGCCGGTCATGATCAGCGGTAAAACACTGCCATCGTTCCGGGCCTACGAGACGCACCCTATTGCTGGCGGTTATGTCTCTGGCCGTTTCTTGACTGGTATCAAGCCCCAGGAGTACTACTTCCACGCCATGGCCGGTCGTGAGGGTCTGATTGATACTGCCGTTAAGACCTCTCGTTCCGGTTACTTGCAGCGTTGTTTGATTAAGGGTATGGAGGGCCTGAGAGCCGAGTACGACTCCTCTGTTCGCGAGTCATCCGATGGTTCAATTGTCCAATTCTTGTACGGAGAAGATGGTCTCGATATCACTAAGCAGGTTCATTTCAAGGACTTCGCTTTCTTGGCCGAGAACCACATTTCCGTCTCGAAGCAAGTCCAGTCCGAGCTGTTCCACAAGTTGGCCAAGGAGGATGTTGCGGATTGGCACAAGGACGCAATGAAGCAGGTCCGCAAGACCGGAAAACTTGATGCTAAGGATCCTGTCCTGGCTCGTTATCCCCCTGGAGGCAACTTGGGAAGTACGTCTGAGGCATTCGCTCAAGATCTTAGAAAGGTATGCATGAAATGTTTTCCCAGCTATGGCGGAATCTATGCTAATAATCACAATTTCCACAGTATTGGGAAACCAACCCCGATGGCCTGCTCAAGGACAAAAAGAAGAACATCGACGGAGTGGTTAGCCGAAAGACTTTCGATGCTCTGATGAACATGAAGTACATGAAGTCTATCATCGATCCTGGCGAGGCTGTTGGTATTATGGCCGGTCAATCCGTTGGAGAGCCTTCCACGCAGATGACACTGAATACCTTCCATTTAGCTGGTCACTCCGCAAAGAACGTGACGCTGGGTATTCCCCGCCTACGTGAAATTGTCATGACTGCCAGTGCCACCATCATGACGCCTACAATGACTCTCCTCTTGAACGAGGAAATTCCCAACGCTGATGCTGAGCAGTTTGCCAAGGCTATCAGCAAACTCACTATTGCCGAGATTGTTGATAAGGTGCAAGTCAGCGAGCGCATTGGCGCTGGTGTTGGCCACTCCAAGGCCAAAATCTACGATATCGAAATCACCTTCTTCCCTGCCGACGAGTATTGCAAGGAGTACGCCATCAAAACCAAGGATGTGCAAAGCGCTCTGCAAAACAAGTTCATTGGCCGCCTGGTGAAGCACACTAGAACTGAACTGAAGAAGCGTAATGAGGATAAGTCCGGCAAGAAGGCTTCCACTTCTCAGCCCGAGATCGGTGTCTCTGTTGGCAGGGTTATGGATGGCCCAAGCGGCCCCGACCGCGAGGCCGAGCCCGCTGACGATGATAACGAGGATGACGAGGACGACGCCAAGCGCGCCCGCGGAGGCCAGAACCGGAGCAATCAGGTATCTTACGAAGGTCCCGATGACGACGAGCAAGACATCATTCGCCGCCAAGACACACCTGATGAGGAGGACGACGAGGCCGAGGGCCGTGATGTGAACATGGACGATGACTCTGAGGATGATTCAGATGACGAAGGCGTCGCGAACAGCAAGAACATCGAGGATGATGTCAAGGGCAAGTTCGAGGAGATCACCAAGTTCAAGTTCGATCCCAAGAAGGGCACCACCTGCAACGTACAGTTGCAGTACGACATCGAGACACCCAAGCTGTTGCTCCTTCCCATCGTCGAGAAGGCTGTCCGTGAAGCTGTGATCCAGTCCGTCCAGAAGATTGGCAACTGCGTCTACGTTGAGGCCGACCCATTGAAGGGCGAGCCTGCCTGCATTATGACCGATGGTGTTAACTTGATGGCCATGCGCGACTACCAGGACATCATCAAGCCGCACTCTTTGTACACCAACTCCATTCACGACATGCTCCACCTCTACGGTGTTGAGGCCGCCCGCGCTACCATCGTCCGTGAAATGGATGCCGTTTTCAAGGGTCACTCCATCTCCGTCGACAACCGTCATTTGAACCTGATTGGTGATGCCATGACTCAGACCGGTGGCTTCAAAGCCTTCAGCCGTAACGGTCTTGTCAAGGATTCCACCTCACCATTTGCTCGGATGTCCTTTGAGACTACTGTCGGCGCTCTCAAGGATGCCGTTCTCGAGAGAGATACCGATAACCTCCAAGGCCCGAGTAGCAGAATCGTTGTCGGTCGATCCGGTACCGTTGGAACCGGAGCCTTTGACATTCTTGCTCCTGTAGCATAATCGGTTTCTTGCTGGAGTTGTTTCGCATTTATCTTTTGTGCTCTATCACCTGTATATTTTCCTGCGATTGTTTGTATCCTGAGATCTTGTTTCATTTTGCCATCTTGACGTGTCGATGATCTGGAGTTCTTGTTCAGCGGAACACAAAAGTGCCTGTCCCTGTTCATATCAGCATATCTTCTAGTAAAATAGAGTTCTATCACTATTCACTTCGTTGACTTTGTAGTTCTTTAAGCTTGTCAGGTTCTGTGACTATACATATGCAGCCGAGCTTTTCTGGCCATCACTCATTGAATGCTTTGTGCATAATTTACAAATTCAGATTCAATTTTCGTCCAAAGTAACACCTCTATGAATTGATTCCAAAAACTTCTCAAAACGCCCCTTTTCCCTGCCAGTCCACCACGGCGCCGGTATGTACCTTGAAAATGAAATGAAAATAAATGAACCGATGATTTACTGGGCGTCAAGCATCATCATATCCTGATCAATGTCATCGTCGTATTCATCGTCAACGACTTCGAAGGCGGACGAGGTGACGCCTTCCAATTTGTGCCCATTAGTGTACTCTTGCCTCGTTAACCGATCCTCTTCAGCTTTGCGCTTCGCCTCGTGTCGTT
Organism: Penicillium corylophilum; assembly: GCA_018410145.1. Taxonomy (NCBI): domain Eukaryota; kingdom Fungi; phylum Ascomycota; class Eurotiomycetes; order Eurotiales; family Aspergillaceae; genus Penicillium; species Penicillium corylophilum. Next base: position 500,640 of record JAGUQL010000016.1, on the reverse strand, counting down.
CAATGTCGGCCAAGCCCCAGGTGGAAATACCCTCCTGGTCCTTGGATTTGAAAGGTTGGGCCATGGTGCGTAAGAAGTTCTTCGCGTTGGAGACAGCCATATCCGTGCTGAGATTTGTCTCGCTGTCCAACATGGCCTGGTTGATCCACTTCGGCAACTGCGGTCTCTTTCTTTCGAATCGGCGGTCTGCCAACACCATGACTCCGTAATCGTCCTTGCCTCGAAGCACGCGACCCAGGCATTGCGCGGCATGTCGCATTGCGTCGAAAGACAAGAAGTCGTTCTCTCGGATGCGATAGTTCTCTCGAAGGAACTCAAGACGGGCTTTCAGGATGCGTGATTCCGTGTATTGAAATGGCACTCCAATGCACAAGACTGCACGACCGTAGTGATGGTCGAAATCGATACCCTCGGACACCTTTCCTCGGGCGACACAGAAAAGAATGGCGCCACGTCCATTGCAGCAGGCGGTCCGGTAGGTTTCCAGGGCGAGTGAAGATTCCTGGGCATCGGGTGTTTCCACAAGAATCAACTTGTAGTTCCAGATCGTATCCAAAATGCCCATACCCTGCCACATACTAATGATGGACTCCATATACAGGTAGGAGGGGAAGAAAACGACAATACCATCTGGGGTCACGCGTGCAAACTCGGTGACAAGTGTTCCGTAGTTTCGCACGACACCAGGATCGTTGCGGATTCCGAAGGACGATGACACCTGAGCTTGGTCAGAGCCTCTGGTAACAATCATCGGCAGGAACGACCGTCGTGCCAAAGTCATACTGTATGATTCTTGCATGACAGCCGTGAACCCGAGCATTTTCGGGTACATCTCTAACGGCGACAAAGTTCCCGAAGTGATAATAACGGAGCTGAAGCGGTCGAAAACAGGCTTAATGGCAATCGCAGCATCTAAGCATGTAAAATGTAAGACTGGATTCGGCACCGTTGCCGCTTCGGATTCAAATGGCTCAAGGATGAGAACGAATCCCTTTTCGTAGGTCGCGACGAGTGTCGCGAAAGTAGCAATTTCTTGGAGTGGCTGATAATCTTCAATATTGATCAACTCCAGAGTTCGCACGAGTGACGTGAGGCGTTCTGCGCAGAACCGCAAGGGTTTTCGTTCGATATAAGTGAGATCCTTCAAATGTGTCAAGAAGGAGGGCGGTGTTTCCGAGATAGTATGGGTCACTTTCATACGAGTCTTTAAATATTCAATGAAGCGCTTCAAGAAGGAGATAAAGTGCTCCGCACGTCGAATGTTTCCTGGAACTGCTTCCTTGAGCAGGTCATCTGGTAGCACCGGATTCGAGATGAATTGATCCTCTTCGCGAGCTTGTTCTGCCTGTTGCAAACCTTCCACGAGCTTCGAGTATTCGTTTTGCAGTTTTTCAGCATCCGTGCTCTTCATTTCTTCGATTTTGCGTTCCAGGTTGGATGCGCCTCGAGTAGCTCTCCGAAGGACATCCTCGCTGATGTCGATGCTAAGAGACTCGATGCAGACGTTGTCAATATTGTGCGCCTCGTCGAAAACCACGATGCAGTCTTTCGAAAGTTCTCGAGACACTCGTTCCGCAATTTTCGGGTCGAGAAGATAGTGGTAGGAGTAGATGATGATGTTGCAGTAAGGCATCTAAATGATTGCGTTAGTACCGAAACAAGGTTGGTTAGAATGTCAGCGGTTACCATACCATGCGGCGAACAGAGAAGTAAGGACACTGCTTGTGTTCTTCACCGTATCGTAATATGCCATCGAGAGTGAAGACGCCCGGAGGAACGAGGTTATGCGGTTCGAGAAGATCAAGATTCTGATGCTTGTTAGTACAACCCCACAGCGCACGGAGATGGCAACACAAACATCATGATAGACGCAAAGGTCAACATCTTCACCGCGCTCCTTCTTCTCCTTGACAAAGCCGGCTGTCAAGCTCCTGCATCTCGCGTCGACCACAGTACCACTCTTCTCTCGTTTCACGGAAGGGTGTAGACAAAGATTCTTTCGACTGGTCAATCCAAGGCCGCGGAACTCCTCTTCATGCCCAAGCTCAGATGCGCGGTGCTTCATCAGGGCCTTCAACTCCGCCAACGCCTTTTCGATCTCAGACATCGTTCGCGAGCAGTAGATGAGCTTCCTGTGTTCCGGATAGTGTTGTTGGTAGGCAACAATCAACGAGAGTAGAGATACCGTCTTGCCCGTCCCAGAGGGCATCTCCAGCACGCAGTGGCCCCCGACATCGAGGGTCTTCTTGAGGTCGCACATGTAGGCATATTGCTCGGGGTAAATGCGCGGGTACGGGAACAGCACCGGAAGATCACTAAAAAGAGGCGGAGGTTAGTTATAAGCTCATTATCGAGTGCGCGTAAGGGGACGAAGTCGTACTCAATGAAGAACTTCATGGTGACTGATGTCCCCGAAGAAGCAGAGCGAAGAGAAGAAAGAATTCAGCTTCGATTTGATCATTGCTGTCCCAAAGGGGAAAAGACCTAGGTCAGGTGACTTCTCTATCGGGTGTCCGCCCGCCGTTGATATCACTTCTCTCTTTGTCAGTTCTCAGCATTTATTGTGCCGACGGGTGAAATCAGGTCACTAGAGAATTGCTACAGATTCACCTACCCCGTCCAAGATCAATTTCTCTCTCCGGAGCCGTGCCGGTCGAATCTCGAGGTTCCCCCGCTATTCCCTGTGACCTCATACCCCACATGAGCAAAAAGTTCAAGTCGCAGGCCTCCAGCAGTCGCGCTGCTGCCAGCGCCTTTGGATCTTTTGGTGGATTCTCCAGTACTTTTGGCAATGATGGTCGGGAGCCATCTGCCCTCACATACATTGCGGAACCGCCGGATCTCTCTCGCATTTCAGACCAGCATTTGGTGATTGCATTCAAAAACCTGTCGAAGAAAGATGATATCACACGAACGAAGGCCCTGGAAGAGCTCAAGGAGCACATCGCCTCTGTGGAAAAGAACAGCGGGACTTTGGACGATGGTTTTCTAGAGGCATGGGTAGGTACCTCTTTAGCTATAGCGACAGCGGAGGTGAAAGCTAATATTCGCAGGTGAAAATCTACCCTCGAGCTTCAATTGACCTGTCTCGGCGAGTCAGGCAATTGGCTCATCTCATACAAGGTTCAATTGCCAGCCTTGTTGGCAAACGAGTCGCACCTTATTTACCAAAGGTTGTGGGAGCATGGATCGCAGGACTCTACGACAATGATCGACCAGTCCACCGCTCTGCCTTGGAGTCTTTTACCAAAGTGTTTTCAACTGAAGCCAAGAGAAGTAATGTGTGGAAGGTTTTCCAAAGCTCGATTTTGGATTTTGTGGACGATGTTCTTCTCCACCAGACGGTCTTGACATTGAGTGATGAGCGAACAGTGAAACGAGATGATGCCGAGGCAAAATATGCGCGTGTCGTAGGAGCTGCGCTCATGCTTTTCAACCGCATCTTAGGTATCTTCGGCTCTAATGTTTGGCGATGCGACTATGGAAACTGACAATTTTTTCCAACCAGGCAATTCCGCAGACGAGGAATTACAGAAAAACCTTCCCGAAATCGAAAACCTCCTAGCGAGCAAGACTCTTTGGGCTTTCTGCAGTCACAACGACCCGTTTGTTCGACGATCTGCATATATTCTGTTGCGATCAGCTGTATCCCGAGAACCTGCCTGGTTGGACTGGAAGGTTGCTAGTTCGGCTTTGATTGGAAAGTCACTTTCCGTTCCGCAGCTGGGCTCAGCCTCTGAACTGTCCGAGACTCTGTTGCTTTTGACCTCATCAAGACCTTCCGTATGGACGGATGATTACTCTGGCAAGACTTCCGCATCTAAGAAACTTCGACAATACATCCAAAAAGGCTCTCAAGGAGGCCATGCGACTTTCTGGTCAAACCTTGATCAATTACTCCGAGTTTTGCCTCAAGAAGTGCTCTCTGGGGCTGACAAAACTTCCACGAATGAGAAAGTTACTCTTGGTAGCGCAGTGGCCATCACAGAAGCCCTTCAGGAAGGCCTAAACTCCAGGGAGGAGCCTCGTCAAAATCTTACTGTTGGATGGAAATCTTACGTTGATATTGGGTCCTGGCTTGTATCTCTTGTGCCCTCGGAGCAAAGAGCAGAGTTTATTAAGAACAGGCTTTCCCCCATAGTCGTACAATATGTGCTTCCTGAAACTGATAAGACCCAGTGGTCACTTCCTTCTCAATCAGGCGAAGGAATTAGTGCTGACTATCTTGCACTTCTATCCTCTCACGAGCGCATTGATGAGTTACAATCCATATGGGCAAAGCTCTCGGATGAGCTACTCGAAGCTGTGAAAATATCATCGCCAGAACAATCAAAGGACTTCCAGTCGTCCCAGGACTTGATCTGCGCGCAATCCAAACGTCTCTTTGCTTTGGAACCCGCAGTTCTCTCACGGGTTGCAGAAACCAAGAATGAGGCACCGGTACAGGCGGTTTTCGAGAAGTCGAATTTGCTTCTCCTGGAGGGTTGCTTGCAAGTCCTACGTTCGAGGCATGGCAAGCCTTATGGTGCCGCTGGAGTTGTACAGGAATGTGTTCGCAGCATGCCATCTGTTGCCCAAAGTTCCCAGGAGCTTGCAAAATTCGTTGAAAAGGATGCACCGGAACTCCTGTTCTCACCTTCAGCAGACCGTCTGATTGCAATCATGTTGGCGTGCCGCGAGTTCGATGGGTTCGCTGGGAGCCTTGAGAATGTTATTGAGCGGGCCATGGAGCTGGAGCCGGAGCAATCGAATACTCAGGTTCTTCAAAGTCTACTGTCTGCGCTCAACTTCAATGAGGTCGGGGATGAAGCCAAGCTCACTTCCGTCGTCATGCGGGCTTTGAATGAAGCTTGCAAGGGTAGTCAATCCCACTGGCCAATTATCACTGCTGTCCTTCAAAACCCGACCTCCCAAGGTGAATTGATGAATGGCATCTTCATGTCGATCATTGATTCTATGTCTCTGGATGAGACAGTCTTCAATGCCTTAGATGGACTCTCGCACCTCGGAAAGACAGTACCTTCCGCCGTGCGTGAATTCCAAAGCGGAACAAATGGCTCGAAATTGACTGGGAAGCTGCTTTTCCTCACCGAATCTCCTTCTGAAGAAGTGGCGCAACTGGCTGAGTCTATCATGAAAACATTCAAGGAGACTGTTGTTGGCGATACCAGCAACAAGTCGAAGATTGAGATTCTCCACCATGGGCTGACTCATGCAGATGAGGAGTCATTATCGTAAGTGATAAACCCTCTGTTGTAGAATTTTTATACTGATTTCTTGTCAGAATCGAATCCCTGATTGCTATTGCGGAGGAGCTGCTGCAAGGTCTTGAATCGAATGAGGCCGCTTACAGCTTGAAGGATATTTTGCCATCTCACAATGTGTGGGAGGATGTGCTAGGGCCCTTCCTTCAACTGCCACCCCGGCCCTCGGCAGCCATCACAAGCCCGCTAGGTGGTGCAGTCAATCTAGTCCAACGCGAGCTTTCCGATTCTTTCAAGGCCATGTTGCTTGCCATTCCTCGCGACTCAGCACGTTGCTCAGCTGCGTTCCGTCTGGCAAGTTTCACGATTAGAATCATGACCTCCGATATTACTAAGAAACTGGACAATGAGAGCCTCCAGACACTGTTCTACTTTATCCCTCTAGCTATTCAACTGATCGACGATGACCTCAGTATTGAGAACTGCAATGGGATTACAGGCCTGGAGCTAGCAGATCAACGCGAGGAATACCTGGAGGTCGTCTTCAAAGGGCGACAGTTGGTCAGCGACTGGGTTAGCACAAAGGAGCCAGTGCCTTCTTCAGACTTGACCGTTTCGTCACTCGTGACCTCTTTCTGGGAAACCAAGCTAGAGGCACTCAGCGGGACCGCGGCCATCGATTATAGGATCGGAGAGGCATTTGTCAAGATCATGTCCTCCGCAGATTCATTGCAAAAGTCCAAGTCTGCTGACGATATTGCCAAACTTTGCAGAGAGGCACGTACTGCCAACAGCATCCGCTCAGCGTCGTGGTTTGCTTTCCTGCGCAGCTCGATACTTTCCAACCCTGTTGGAAACCGAATCTGCAATGAACTGATTGCTGATTCGACTGGGCTCAAGCCTCAAGATACCTCTTCGAGTGGTATGCGAAAGCTTGCATTACTCAACATTTTGCTGTCTGGAGAAGAAGATGTCATCTCGACCATTCCAGCGCAGCGCGTGGTTTTCTTGGTCAAGCATCTCTTGGAATGTCTTCAGTCTGGCATCGAATCTCTCGGATTGAAGGCTGAAGTTGTCAAGACACTGACATTTGTTATCCCTGGTATCGCCGAACTCTATGGATCCCATTGGGAGGATAGCATGGAGGTTTTGAGTAACATCCTGGAGGAAACCAATGGGGGCGAAAATGGGCTTCCACTGCTCGCGTCCTCTTTCAGACTTTTCGCTCGTCTCAAGTCCATGGCCGAAGGAGAAGACAGCAACGATGATCTTCAGGATGCCTGGTCTGAGCGAAAGACCGGATTGATCAACAAGTTGGCCTCCACCATCGGAAAGTTCGGTAAGAGCTCTAATACTATCCTGTTGCTCTGCCTTATGAAATCTAACGTGGACCAGATTCGGCAACCACCTTTCATCAGCCTCGGGACGTCGCTGTTAATATTCTACAGCGCCTGATCAACGTCATTCCCATCGAAAAACTTGAGGAGGTCAGTGGAGTGTTTGGTCTCTTAACAGCACACAGCCGCGCTGTCCAACGCACAGCATACACCATCCTTCATCGTTATATCCCCCAGGTCCAAGAGCAGGTATCCTTTGACGTGGCCCTATCCAAGACCGCAGTCAGTCTGCCCGATGAGCTTGTGTCTCTCCTGCTTGAGACACCAACAATGAAGGCAGTTTCAATGTCTTGGGGAGATGACAAGATGTGGACGAGTATGAGATCGTATCTCTTGGGCTGGAAGTTGGTCTTTGATCACTTCTCTAATGCGGTATGCTATAAATCTCTCCCCGAGGTCTTCCTGGATTTCAAGCTCACGGCTCTACTAGTCCCTACCCGTTCAAGAGTACTACACAGCTAGTATCAAGGAGAACGATATACTGATTCCGCTCCTGGAGTTTACTTTTGACTTCCTTCAAAAGTCGCATGGGAAGATCGCTGATGCTTCCAAACTCAATGTGCTGTCCTTTGAACCTGATCAGTCCGAATCCGCAGAGAAAGAAACCGAATGGCTTCTCATCCATTTGTACTACCTTTGCTTGAGACATTTGGCCAACATGACCAAGAACTGGTGGATCGATACCAAGAAACGGATCAAGGGACCGGTGGAAGCTTGGACCGAAAGATATGTGAGTTGAACCTTGGCCTGAATAATCTTCAAGACTAACGCCATATCCAAGATCTCGCCCCTTGTGGTCGGTGACTCTCTCCACGGTGTCACTGAGTGGGTTTCCACCCAAGATCCTGATGAGGAGCGCGCTTTGAACGTGAAGATTGCGCCCAAGACAGCAGAAATCATCGCCAGCATCCCGGTGGATGAGGAGTCACCACCTGTCTCCATTTCGATCTCCCTTCCACCCGCATACCCGCTTCACCCCGCTATTGTTGTCGGCCGCAGTCGAGTGCTTGTGGACGAGAAGAAATGGAAAAGCTGGCTGCTCACCATCCAGGGTGTCATCATGTTTGCCAACGGAAACCTGGTTGATGGCCTGCTAGCATTCCGTCGCAACGTGCAAGGTGCTCTGAAGGGCCAAAGCGAGTGTGCTATCTGTTACTCAGTCATTTCGACAGATATGCAGACCCCGAACAAGCGCTGCGCTACGTGCAAGAACACCTTCCACTCGGTGTGTCTGTTCCGCTGGTTCAAGAGTAGCAACCAGAGCACTTGCCCGCTGTGCCGCAACAACTTTGTATATGTTTAGTTGCCATTGTTAGGTTTATAGATGATAGACGATCAAAAAGACATGACTTGATGTATGAAATATTGAAATATTGCATTGTGAATGTATTCGAGTACATGGAAATGAACTCGGGCGTGACGACATTCCGCCGCGGGGCTTCCCCACCGAGCTCCGAGCTTCCTCCATCTCACATCCCTGATGGCTGCGCCTCAGATCCCCAACCTCAACACGCTCCGACGAGGACGAGGCCGAGGTCGCGGAATAGCTCGTGCTGAAGATGGCTCTGGTCACACGATTAGCAAGGATCGCGTCGTGCAGGGCACCGACAATGACGCCAGCGTCTCCCGGATGAGCGCCGTGGAGCTGGGATATCTCGACGACCCGTACGCGGCAGCTTTTACACCCCCTGAATCTGCGACTAGGAGGTTCCCGATAATAAACAGAGGTCAATTCGCCATTTGAAACCTCAACAGAGCATTAGCTGACTTGGATTTTGACCACACAGGGACATACGTTCGCACCGCCGCAATCGACAAACTTGTCACCCGCTTTCTCGGCTCCTACTCGCCAGGAACCCCATCGCGGAAGAAACAGATAATCTCGCTAGGTGCTGGCTCAGATACACGAATCTTCAGACTCTTCTCTGCACGTCAACCCTCGGACATAATCTACCATGAGCTCGACTTTGCCGTCAACACAACCACAAAAATTCGTGCAATTCGATCCACCCCTTCTCTACAACGGGCACTTGCGTTAGACTCGTCCGGGAATATTGTGACGGTTTCCGAGGCAGGTGACGCGCTACACTCCCCTTCATACCACATTCACCCAGTGGACCTGCGATCGTTGTCTGCGGAGAGCCCCCTTCCCGGAACGCTTCCGGGTGTGGATACAAAACTGCCAACTCTGTTGATCTCAGAGTGCTGCCTCATCTATCTCTCGCCAACCGAAGCCGCACAAGTAGTCTCTTTCTTTACCGAGCATCTTTTCGGCTCGTTGAATACCCCGGCTGGAGCTGGAGAGGACGCGCAACAAAGCTCGCAGGCTCCACTTGGCTTGATCCTGTACGAACCTGTTCGCCCGGACGACGCGTTCGGTCGTACAATGGTCTCTAACCTCGCTACACGAGGTATACAACTTCAAACACTCCAGAAATACGCCTCGTTAGGAGCGCAACGAGCGCGGCTTCGCGAGCATGGCCTCGTCAATGGCCAGGCCGCGGCTGATATTGACTTTATTTGGGAGCATTGGGTCAGTGAAGAGGAGAAGGTACGCGTTGCCAGCCTTGAAATGCTAGATGAGATGGAAGAATGGTGCTTACTTGCGCGACATTATTGCATTGCTTGGGGATGGCGGAATGGAGATAATGCCGAGGCCTTTGGTGACTGGTCAGCTATTGAAGCCCAGCCAGGCCATTGATGTCTGAAAGTCGGTTACCATGGGAGTATGGACATTCTTACCGAATATATATCTATGCAAAGAACATGATATTGACTTCATATCCAATAATGATTATCTTGATGTTGAGCATTTTACGCTAGGGCCAAGGACGTGTCTCAAGCCGAGACGGCCTTAGCCCCAGATAGTTCATGCTTTGTATGCGTGACTTGCCCTTCTAGTGATTGATTTCCGCTTCGGGGCTATTCTAGCCATTAGACACAATATGGCAGCAATTGACAGGCTATTGAATAACACGCATCCCGCACCGGAAGGACGTCTCGTGACCGACACATGGCCAGTGGAGGCCGAGTCGGATTCATTGAGTGTCCAAAGTCCCTCAACGTGAGAGTCCGACTACAAGTGAGAGGCACGTGGATGTATCTCATTCTGCTTTACTTGTTCGTGGTCCGGATTTGATGACGCTGAATGAATGTCAGTGGGGTCAGCTGTGCAAATATCCTGAGATAGTATCCTCTCGCACCACTCCCAAGCAGAAGCTACGGAATTTGGCATCAAAGCTCGTTGGTTTAGCCTCCCGAGGTCTCTTTTCATAGACATTATAGCAGAGTTAGTCGGTAACATACTCATGTCTTGATATATGTTGCGGATGATAGAAAGGTTGAAGTTTGGACATTCGTAATTTGCTATATTAAGCAGTGTAGAAGTAATACTACTTTGGCCTATTAATCACACTGGGTCGTGTATTTACTGCAACCATCGCCCAACTATCGCGAGCAAATGGAGCTGCGGCTATTTGAGAGAGCCTGGAACTTCAAGATAGCACGGGGAGATAGGAGAGATGAAAAAAAAGAATCAATTAAAAAAGAAATAAGCGAGCGACGCAGGGATCGAACCTGCAATCTCTAGAACCGAAATCTAGCGCCTTGCCATTAGGCCAGCCGCCCACTGATGAGTAATATGTAAATTTCTAGACTCATGGCGTCTCTGATGGACCGGCATCCGGGCTCCATTTCCACTTGTCTCTTACTATTCCTTGCAAATCTCATAATGTTTAAAGATCAACATGTAAACGAGATACTCAAGGATTATGTCTGTACGAAAAAATTATGCTTGAGATTACAGATTGGCTGCTAATGGCCGGGCGAAGTGCAGGTTCCCTTGGGTTGCTCGTTTTTGCTTATGAAATGCTTGAGAAGTATACGAAAATCCTTGTCACATTTAGTTTCTCTCTAATGAAAAATGACCCCCACTGAGGCCGACATTTTATTCGATCGCAATCAGAATGGTCCATTTTGTAGCCCGCTTACTGTTTCTTACGCGTCTACCTCACCCTTTCTACATCATGAACAGCGCACACTGCGGGAACCAAGTTGCATACGCAGAGTTGCAACCTTCAATATGTGGAAAAGCTCTTAAATTTCCCTGTGGGTATCATCCGTATGTATTGCCAGAAACTCCCGCTAGTTATGATGACGTGAAAAAGCATAGAAGACGTCCAAGAGCAACGTCCAGAAACAACGTCCATAGAAAGAAAATTAAATCTGTACGGAATTGTCAGTATAAGGAGAAACAATCGTATATAAGAATACTGACCAGCCGCAATGGAAGACGAGCCGGTACGCGGGCATTGTGGAGGAGCATCGCTACAGACTTTTGAGGCGTGGCCTGAAGCTTGCGGTAGGCTTCGCGAATGTGCCGAGGTTCTATCGGAGTGCGGCCTTCCTCGGGCGGATCGAACAGACCAGTCTCACGCTTGCGCTTCTTCGCGCTGTCGCCGGCGTCAGGACCCCCGCGGTTCTTCTCGTGGTCTTCGCGCTCTTTGACTTTGAGCGCCTCTTCGGTAAGAGTCTGGACGATTTCGAAAGTAAGGAAACCTAGGATGTCGACAATGTCGTCGTTGGGCTTGGACTCCGTCACGATACCGAAGCCGGCCCACTCGCGGAAACGCTTGCTCTTACGGTATGTGAAAGAGGCCTGGCGACACTCGGACCAGAAGACGTATTCTTCTTTTGTCATGTGCTTGGTACGCTCATCGGCGGCAGCCAGACGCTGCAGAGTGGCGTAGTTCTGTTCTTCTTCCTCTTCATCCTCTTCATCTTCGCGCTCGGGTACCTGTATGGAGAAGAAGCTGTGGGGATCCCATGCCAGTCCGACCTTGGCTCGCTTGTTCTTCGGCTTGGCGGCGACATCCTGTGGACCTGCGACTACACCCGCCGCATCGTCGGCGGCAGCAAAATCGGCAGCATCGCCACCACCCTTATCATCAGAGTCCTTGACATTTTTTCGGACATCCTTCCAGGATAAGAAGGTCCGGAGACGGGAGACTTTGGCCTTGTCGTGACGAATCAGAAAAATCAGGTCGTCGGTTGAGATTGACCGTGATCCACGCCGTGTAGCAAGTGCAGTGCTGCGGGTAAGCTTCAATGTGCTGTCAGCGGTGAATAATGGGTTCAATAGGAGAGAGCCTTACAATCTCAATGACTTGCTGGCGTGTAATATCCTCAATCAACGTCGTACTTTCGATTGATGGTTCGGCAGTTTCTCCAGAGACAAACATCATCTGACGAATAAGGTCAGTAAGAGTCCATTTGAACATGAGCTCGGTCTCGTAGTTCTCTCGCAGTCTGACGGTCTCAGTGTCTTCCAGGTCCTCGGACGTAGCTACAGAAGTTGGAACGAGGGACCCAGAGCTGTCCACGATGGAATATTCGATCCCACCATCGCTGGCCTCGTCATCCATCTCAATCCTCAGGTGTCTGACATGATCAGGCAGAAAAGATTCCAATGTCGAATCAGAACGATCACCGGGCGAAGACAAATTGTGATCTGCCAACGGTGGAGGTGTACCTGAGGGAGAGCTTGCTAAGCCCCAGGCTGACTCGCTGTCGGCCTCGTAATTCATGTCTTGAGGATCGGAACCGCCGAAAATGCGACTTTCCAGGCTTTCCTCGATCTCCGAGGCGATGTCTCGATCGTGATTGAAAACTAATCTACCAGATCCCCAGTCACAGCGACCACCACGCGTGATGTGAAATATGCGAGAATCGGGTCGGCTTGGTCCAGAAGAGGCCATGTTGAGTGACCAAGAGGTGGAAGACCAGAGATATTTGAGGAACAATGTGAGAGGCAGTAGCACAACATTCCAAGAAAAAGTCCGATAGCCTGTAATGAATGACACAGGAAGGAACAAGAATGGATAATGGAAAGTGAGAGGTCGACATGAGGCAAGAGACAGAAGAGAAGTGCATTGCGGATCTCAGTGCGTGGCAGCTGCCGTCTCAAGTCCCTCACCTTTGCATTGTCCAGTATCCCTCATTCCATTTTATGATGGAAGAATTGAGCTTTTCAAGGTCAAGCATATCCAGGCAGTAGTAGCGTGCGCTACCTCTCATGCCCTGCATATCGTTCGCAATATGTCCGGATGCCTATTTCCGAAGTGGCTCAGACTTATTCCTACGTCCAATGCGTAGGCATCCAAGGGCCCCAAATCCATTGAAACAAGAAGACACCGTAGACCGAGAGACTCACATCCAAAGAGCGAGACCGAGATGGGGTAGTACTAACCTGCTGGATCTCCTGCCGATACTTCGGCTGGCGATCGGAGCTCATAGCGACCCCAGAAAGAGTGAGCTAGCACCCAGACGAGACGGGTATTAAATATATAGATATTATAACAAATAAGAGAAGAAACCAAATATGAAACGCAATGAGACGCGGAATAGCGAAGGAGAAGGGATCCGATCTGGGGATTTGATAGCGATAGTCGGAGATTCACTTCCTCCGCATCCGGGCGGTAGCATTCTGCCGAAAGTATTCTGCCCCGCGATAATTAATTTCTCTTCGCGATAACTTAGTCACTCTCATTCATTTCAATTCACCATGTTGCACCTTGTGGGTCTCGGCCTGGCCGATGAGAAGGACATTACTGTCCGTGGACTGGAGATCGTGAAGAAGGCGGACCGTGTCTACCTTGAGGCATACACTGCTATTCTGCTTGTCGATAAGGCTAAGCTTGTGAGTGGGCTTCTTTGTTTTGTCTTTGTTTTGCATGATATTGTTACAATTGGCATCTTCATTTGCGCAAATTATTAATTGGACGTTTTACTCAGTAGGAAGCGTTCTATGGCCGCCCTGTCATCGAGGCGGATCGCGAATTGGTAGAGACCGGCAGCGACGACATCCTCGCCGGAGCGGATAAGGAAGATATCGCATTCCTGGTTGTTGGCGATCCTTTCGGGTATGTTTTTACAGCCTGCAATTGACATTTAAGTGCTTTTCGAGATACTAACAGCACCTAGCGCAACCACCCACACCGACCTCGTTCTCCGCGCCCGCGAACTCGGCATCCAGACAAATGTCGTCCCTAATGCTAGCATCATGTCCGGTATCGGATGCACTGGCCTACAACTGTACAACTTCGGTCAGACCGTGAGTATGGTCTTCTTCCTTGAGAACTGGAAGCCCTCATCATTCTACGACCGAGTCCGCGAGAACGTTCAGATCGGCCTGCACACTCTCGTGTTGCTGGATATCAAGGTGAAGGAGCAGTCCATGGAAAACCTGGCGCGCGGACGCAAGATCTTCGAGCCCCCGCGCTACATGACCGTCGCGCAATGTGCGTCGCAGATGCTGGAGACTGAGGAGACTCGCCAGGAAGGTGTTTACGGACCTGATAGTCTTGCTATTGGTGCTGCGCGCGTTGGTGCTCCAGACCAGAAGATGGTTGTCGGCACACTGAAGGAGTTGGCTGAGGTTGAAATGGGAGAGCCGCTGCACAGCCTTGTACTGCTTGGTCGGCGGACGCACGACCTGGAGCGCGACTTCATCCGGCAGTTCGCTGTCAACGAGGAGACCTTTGATGCCAGCTACGCTAAGAGCTATGGAGCGTCTTCATGAGGGCTCTTACATGGATTAACGATTTATAAAAATGCACATTATTCTTTCTAGATTTTTGGTTTACAGACACTAGATGATACCCGAAATAGTGAAGAATTGGTCTATTATATGAGATATAGCAGGAGGACGTTGTCTCATAAGACTGTGACTATCCTGATGCACCTCCGTCCAAAATCACCAGGTCAAAGACCCAGTATCTATATTTTAAACGACCACAGATGTTCAATCCCAAATGGAAAAAGGGGAGGTTGACATATGAAACAAGAAAACAGATAGACAACGCCGCGAAACATTAAACAAACATAAATGCTGCAAAAAGATCACAATGCAGGCAAGGAAATGGTATCCAGACGAGGCGAAAGACAAGGCAGAATGCAGGCAGACGGGAGAGGCCATACAATACAGACCTCTCACCTCTTTGTCGCGAGTGCAAATACTCAGCGGATGGCCCGCACTAGCCGGGGCAAGATAAACAAGAAAACAGAAACCCACGACCAGACCGACACCAAATGACATGCAAGATGAGTTTAAAGCAATGTACAGTTCAACCGGAGATGGCGATGAACGAAAAGACACGTATCACATCACTAATGACCATGGTCAAATTCGTCCTCCTCGCCAGGAAGGAGGATCTCATGACCAGAGCCCTCGTACACGAAGATGGCAGCAGCGCAGCCAAATATGGAGACCAGGGCAATAAGCCACCAGGCAAAGCCGACTACACCAATGTCCAGACCGTAGCCGTACCATGCACCCGAGAAAATGGGGCCAATGGTTCGGAATGCGGATGACACGGACTGACCGATACCGTGGATGGTGCCTAGGACCGACGGATGCGGTGAACAGTTGTTAAGGAGGATGATGGAGGTCGGGAGGGTGAAGGTTCGGGCGGTGACCTGGCAAAAGAGGACAACGATGATCCAGAACCAGACCCAGGGTCCGTTGGCTTGGCCGGGAGGCGGGACCGTGGACGGGGCCAGTGCGATGTATGGTGCCAGGGCGTAGGCCAACGGGAAGAGGGAGAGGAAGTATTGGTAACTCTTAGCAGTACCTAGACGACCGTTGATAGAGGGATAGACGGTGAACTGAAGGAACATGCCCATTACACCCAGGATGGCGGTCGCGAAACCAACACTTTGAGGAAGCATACCAAGACCACCAGTGAAGACGAAGGGCAGGCTCTGCGCGGGGGAAGCGGGGTCGTTGGCATCGTAGCGGGGGGTCGAAAGGAAGAGGAGCCAGAGGTTGTTGAAGGCACCCATCTGGAAGTCGAAGAAGGCCTGGGCAAGAAGTGTGCACAGAACGTTCTTGGTCCAAATTCTGCGGAAAGACAAGACACGCTTGACACGCATGGGCTTGGCCTTCTCCTCCAGCTCGTAGCTCTCCGCGCGATCCATCTGGCCGGCGAGAAGAGGACCATCCTCCTCGTAGTCGCGGAACGGAAGGCGAGAGTACAGAGGCGAAGAGGTACCAACAACCTTCTTCACACCGCGGGCAAAGAGCTTCAGAGCGAACGAGCCCAGGCCAGGCTTGCCCTTGCAGGAAAGCAGGGTCTCTTCCAAACCATATCCAACCAGGCAAGCGCAGCTGCACAGGAAGACGAAGTTGGCCAACATGGGCAGGGCGTAGGGATACTGCTCCAACCACTGCACACCATGCTCGCCGCCAAAGGACGAGTTAGGTCCAAACAATCGAGGATAGGCCTTGACAGGATCGGCTAACATGCCACCCATAACTGCGATAGTCAGTACGACTTCTTTATCGGACTCCACCACACGCGAAGAACTTACCAGGACCAAAGAGAGAGGCAACGTTGAAGCCAATGGGTAGAATCAAGAAGGCACGCGAGTGATACTTCTTCTCCTTGACATTCTCCGCAATCATTGTCCGAATGATACCAACAGTACCGTTGATCGCACCGCCGAACGAACGCCAGAACACGGCCTGCGCGAACGACGTAGAGAAGGCAACTCCAAGGCAAGAGACAGCGGTACCAACCAGGCCGACCAGCAGCACAAATCGACGACCACCCCACTCCGCATCGGCGACACGGCCCCAGGGAATGGCCGTCGCGAATTGGGCGGCGGTAAAGGCACCCTGGAGGATACCAGCCTGGGTCGCAACATCGGAGTCCGAGAGATTCTCATCGAAGGACTTGAGCTGGTAGAACATGTAGGCCTGAAGAGAGGCAATCTGGAGGAAATCGAAGACACGGCAAAGGCCGAGGAGGGCTAATTGGCCTTTTCGCGGAAGGGACATCCAAGTGACGGGGGCAGGACGAGCGACGGGCTCCGCGGGGAGCTCGTTCACCTGCATAGCCAGCACTTGGTGCTGGCTCTGGCTCTGGGAGCGCGAGCGCATATGGCCGCTCTTGAGGGCGTGGGCGTCCAGATCCATGGAGGTGTTGCGGATCATGTCTGGGGCATCGGGGTCAGAGGAGTCTGGGGAGGAGGGGTCCTCGTTGACAGAGGCGAGAGAGAGATTAGATTCGCGACGGCGTCGTTGGGGAACTTCGGAGGACTCGGCGGTGCCCGTGCCCGTTAAATGGTGATAGCCACTGCTCCAAGAGGTCGTACGCGCGTGGCGGGCATTATTCGATTTATGGTTCTGAGACCTGGCAGGCATGGAGGAATGTATAAGGTAAGCGAAGGATGGAGACGAATAGGGTGGAATCGACGACGTCAGGTTGCGGCCCCCTTGGGTTTCACGTAATTTATGCGTACGTGTTCCCGGTTACTGATAGAAGAATTGGGGAAATAGAAGAGAAGGAAGGAAAGGTAGAATGAAAAGAGAAAGGTCTGTAATTTTACTCCAGCTCGGCTCTTTTCATTCTCATTGTGTAGGGGGAGGAAATTAAGGATTCACTCCCAGGATTGGGTTTTCATACGAGGTACAATTTTATTGAAGGTTCCACCGTAGACTGGAATGCGGAGCGTGCCTGTCTTCTCCAATGTCTAGTTCTTGCTATACTATTTAATCACGATCACTTTTCTCTCACTATTTTCTCACTGCTATCTTCACCCTAGCCATCACCACACCCTTTCATCGTACCACCCATGTTCGTATCCTATAAGAGAATACGGAGAATACGACCTCGTTACAGATCGACAATGACAGGCTTGCGACGACCGCTCCACCCTCCCTGCCGAGTCCACCGTTTCCCTCACTGCCCCGAGCCATAACTCGCCAGTTTAGCCCGTGCGTGGCCGCGAGCCAGTTCTTGGCAGTCTATCAACGAACCGTGGTGGAAGACCTATCATTAGTCGCTTCCAGAATTGTTCAATTTCAGCCTTTTTAGCCTGGTACCCGCCTACGTAACTCCTTCCCCTTCTTGACTTTAGCGTTGGCGGCTCCTAGCGGGGAAATCCTGA
This sequence comes from Penicillium corylophilum, assembly GCA_018410145.1. Taxonomy (NCBI): domain Eukaryota; kingdom Fungi; phylum Ascomycota; class Eurotiomycetes; order Eurotiales; family Aspergillaceae; genus Penicillium; species Penicillium corylophilum. Next base: position 483,089 of record JAGUQL010000016.1, on the reverse strand, counting down.
GTCGGGTGTGTGATGTTACTAGCTGTACAGGAAAGGAATCTATCCTGAGCCTTCGGGCAATTTGATTCGCTTTTCCCCGTCCTGATCTCTACTGGGAATGATCTTTCCGAGATACTACTGCACCATGTAGCAGTTTGGGGATCCCGGTGCGGCACCGCCGGTACCAAAGCTATAGACCCAACGTATCAGCGTCTCAGGCTTGCGTATCAGCTACATTGGACAAGGATGTTCCAGGTTTGACTCGTTTCTTATCTGTTTCGGGCCAGGTGTCACTTTTCGGGGAAGAAGTCTTGGCTTACCATAGTACAGTATGCTTGAGTTCAGCCCGAAGCAATGGGGATGTTGGACAGGGGCCCCTGCCCACTTCTTTTGCCCCCCTGTAGTTGCTTCGGTCCGCTTCTATTTGCGGTAATGGATTCGCGCTCAAAAGAGTCCCTTGATCTATCGCCCGAAGCTTACTCTGTATCATTCGTACAGCTACTATACACTTCGTATGACGGGGATCTCCACTTGGATACGTATCGGAGATGGAAAATATCTGCCATAACTGCCGGGACGCGTACGTTTGCAGCGTACTGGGGACAAAAATGGTAAAGCGCCGGGTAGGTCGGCTTTAACCAAGTTCGGGTTCTTGGCCTCGGGTATGCGTATTTCTGTATTACGTGTATCTCGCAATTTCTTATCTTTCGATCTTTCAATGTTTGTATGTCTTTTAAGACCTATATCCAGTATGCGTAATTATGTTATATACAAGGCTGGGCGTAAGCAGCCCTCCAAAGTGAAACAGATATCAGCCAGGCAATGCAAAAGTGGGAATATACAGAATATAAAAAAAAGAGTGTTCTGATCCAGAGATCATCAAGAGCGGAGCTTTTTAGTCCGCTCGCCCGTGTCCTTGTGGACTGCGATCTGCGAGCGCGAAGTATTTCGTTTCTGATTCTCCCGCCCACCGCCGCCAATGCCACCAGGCATGATTAGAGCTCCGCGGTGGAGATTTCCGCTCAGCCATGCCATGCAGCGGTTCGGATGACTCGTCGTTCTCAGCCAACCGGTCCGGCCGACGTTGATAGAACCGCCAGGCGAAGTACGCTCCGGCAAGGAGGGGCAGAACCACGGCGAGTGTGATGCCCAAGATTACTAGTCCTGTTTGAGAAGGTGAGCGGGAGGCGTTTCAAATGATAAAGGTAAGACTTACGTCCGTGCCGCCATCTGTAGTGGGCGGCGAGCGGCTCCGTCGTGTGTGGGAAGCCGGAGGGGTAGGTCCAGATGGTCCCGTCATGTTCAGGGTCGACCCACGGCACTGTAATTACACCCGCCGGCGGGATGAACGCCGTAGCCGCATCCTCACCGGGGAATCCATATCCAGGTGCATCCAGGCAGTTCTCATCTTGGCAGAACTCGCGAAGCTCTGGCGAAGGAACGAAGGTATACTTGATCTCGGACTTGCCCAGGATAGCACCCTTGCTATCAATGGCCTCGGCCCGGGTCCAGAGGTAAAAGCTGGCGCTTGTATACTCGGTCTCGAAGCCGGTCCTATTCACCTGGTCCAAAAGCTCGTAGGGTCCGGTCATGTTGTGTGCCCCATAGAATCGCCAGCTCTGGACGCGCGTTGCGCCATTCCAGCTGACGTAGAAGCTTGTAGGTGAATAAGGTTCGGAGGTGCGAGAGTAAACCCAGAGAGCTGGAGAATCGGTCGGGTTGCCTTCCCACTCGAATTTCTGGGCGCGATAGTTCATGACAGTATCCACAGCAAAGGACGCCCAGAGCAACAAGTTGCCATCTTCATCGTGCTCAGACACAAAAGGGTTGTTACCCCATCCGATAAACGCGTTCTTGTTCGGCAGGCGCTGCATATTACCCTGACTGGAACTGACCAGATCACTGATACGCGGCTTGTAGTCGCGAATCTGCAGAGCAGTATTATCCACATGGTCGATAAGGATAATCATGCCAGCCGAATAAGAGTGCGTCTGGTTGTATCCGTTGAAGCCGTTGTTGTACAAGGAAAGAACCGTATGCGTGGCATTCTCATACAACCACCGCGCATCGTGCTGCTGCGAAAAGCTGAAGTTGATATTACGGAAAGTCGGGTTCGATCCATGTAATCTCCAAATAACCGAACCGTCCCTGCCGGAGATCTTGTAGATGGCGCACGTATGGCGCGAAGAAATGAGGTAATCACCGTCGTCGTTCTTGTCGATAGAGTTGATATGGAAGTAATCCCAAGGCTCGTGCACATTCAAACCAGTTCCAGACGTATCTGTATGCGCAGGCCAGGTATAGCTGTTTGACGGGTCGACATGATCGAGAGAGCGCCATTCGAAAATGACTTTGCTGGTCTCGGTATCAATCTCCTGAAACACACTCTCCATCAACCATCCCACGCCAGTTTTGATGTTCCACGGGGTCATATCAAATTGGCGCTGCTGATAGACGGTCATAAGTGCGGATTTGCCATCGCTGGTCGGAAGAAATTCATGCATGTCGCTAGAGGCCATTCCGCCACCCGGCTGTACAGAGCGCACGATGCGATAAGTGTTGTCCAAGATGACACCATGTCCGCGGCAATACCCTTTCTGTTGGTTTCCCTGGAAGAAACATAGGTGGTCGGCGCCTTTATATTTGCAGACGTGCATGCCATGGGCATTGCCTGGCCCGGAAACGCCCCAACCACTCCATACCAACTCCTATTCAAATCCCAGTCAGTATGCCATTGCGCGCGTGTCGCCAGATGTTCCCAATCATACCCCTGAGTTGTCGAAGATGTAGGGGCCGGGATTTTGAGCTTCGTAGGGAGCGATAAAGATATAGCCGGGGGCGAGTTTGCTGGGATCGCTATGCTCGATGTTGAAGACTGGGGGGTAGATGTCGGGTCTCTGTGATTCTCGAATGTTAGACACTAGGAAACCAAGGGTCTCTCGCGTAGAGCTGAACACTCATTGAACCCTCATTGCAATTCTCATTGAAAACTCACAGATTTGAAGAAGGACACCTGCTCCGCGACCACTGCCCAGGCGCATAGCAGTAGGCAGAGGAGGGAAGAACCCCTCAAGGAGCAACGGGAGGCCATGGAGATCGACCTTTACATTACTCCCAAGAATGGGACAAATGTCTTGAGTTATGCAAGGAGAGAGGAAGCCGAAAAGAATCCACGAGACAGGGAAAAGGGTACGAGTACGGGACCCAGTTCTGTCAAATGGCGGAGATGCCAGAGCGGGGCGCCGCGTGCAGCACAGCGACGATTGGCCGATAGCGCAAAAGGTTGACGATTCACATTCAACTCCCAATTGCTTAGCTTATCCTACCGTCTTTAGGCGTCCGCTAGTTGGGTGCCAAGAGAGAGTATGCGGGGACCTTTCCAGAGTCTATCGTGGATAAGAGGAAATTACAATCTATGGATGAACCTAGTCTCTACAAGAGGTAACGTCAATGTCTGCCTCGTGGGTTGTCAAATTCACTAGTCGAGTTTCGATCATTTTCCTTCTGAAAACAAGGTTCACCCTGAATCGGGACTCTGTACAACTCGGTTACGGTGGTACGGTATTGGTAATTCGGCCTGCCCAGGCCACGTCATGGCTCGCGGCTAAAGGCCGAAGGACGCTCAGACCGGGTTGGAGTCGGGTTTGACTGAAATAAAAGCAATGGTGAAGAGAGGGTTGACAGACCATTGTTTGACGAATTATTAGCAAACATTAGCACGACCCGTAATGTAAATGGTGTACGTAGCAACACACGTAAATCCTTTTGTACGCAGCAACACACGTAAATCCTTTAAGGTTCTTCTCTAGATCCGCACAATCTCCACGTGCTTGTGGCTCAGCGCCGCAAAGTTACTAACTTAGGGAAAGGTTACGTATTCGCATTGTACGCGCGGACAGAGTGCAGATAATCAATTATTTTTAGTTTTTCCAGTTCCCAGTTTCCGAACCCTTTGTCCTACTGATAGATCGGAGAAACCGCATACAGTACTGCTTTGTACCAAAGATAGGGTTACTCCAGATCTCCGACGCAAACGGAACAGGGTCCTATATCCAGCTGGACACTTTGGTGTAATTTTACAGTTACACGGGATGATTGCTCGTACCATCGTGCCAATCACGGCCGATCAGGGTACACGAAAATAGCCCTTGAATATTCAGGGGATTCAGGGTATATGAACGGGGGGTTTATCGGCCTTAAGCTAGCCTTCCCAAAACCAAAAAAAAAAAAACAATGAAAGCTGTAATAGTTGACCCCGAGGGTTCAGGATGTCTCGTTATCTACGCAAGCTGAGTACGTAGACACAACTGAGAGGGGCCTTTTGCAGTAGGAGCCGCCACATCCATCACGCCAAGCCACTAGCCTAGCCAAGCAATCTCCCTGGTTTGTGGCATGCACCTAACGAGTACGAACCAAGTTCCATGGGCCTCCTTTGGAAAAACACTCCAGTGCTCTGCAAGGGGGTACGGCCCCCCCCAATCCTTTTCCATGATACATGATTCATGATACATGATAGTCCACTTGCAGCCCTATTCAGGTATCAGATCTATCAGATCTATGGGATGGAAGCAATGGTTATTGTATTGCGGGGTTCCATGCCAGTGGCAACCTTTGGAAAGCTACATAGTTTGGAACTCAGGCTGGAAGCCCCTTGCTTAATGTGTAATGCAAAATGATGGGAAGATGGAACTCCTGTTTATTTTGAATTCTGGCTTATTGTCGCCCTTCGATCTGAATGTCATGTATTTCCATTCCTCCTAGGAGGGGTGCTCCAATGTTGCTCATGCCAAAAAAAAAAAAAAAAAAGAAACGGTGTGCCAGGAATGACAGAAAAAGAAAAAGAAAAAACCCCGGGTTTTCCCCACCGTATTTTCCCAACGACGAAAAATGAATATATGTACCACAAGAATTAACAATTGCCAAGATGGATATTATAAGCTGCAGTGGCCAGTTCAAAATGAAAGCAGAAACGGCAAATGACCACAAGAGTCTCTCCATTCAGTGGTGCCTGCACGCACTGTGGAGCGACAAAGAATGCAAGGGTTCCGGAATTTAGCGGGTGAAGCGGGTGAAGTGCTTGAAGGCCATGGTGGCAGCGAGGCCAGTAGCGAGGAGGGTACCGCCGACGGTGATGGCCTGGAGAGCGGCGTTCATCATCTGGTGGCGGTTACGGGTGCTGCAGCGCTTATAGAAGTCGGCCATGTCGTTGCCGCGGGGGAAGGGGGTGTCGGGAACCTCCTCCTCGAGGAACTCGCACAGGGGACCCCAGCCGTCGTTGATGTTGTACTCCAGTAGACGCTCCTTGGGGACGAGGCTGCGGACCTCAGCAACATGCTCCTCGTACACCTGCTTGCCCTTGCCGGGGAAGTCGCCGCGGAAGAAGGTCTCAAAGAACTTGCTGAGCATGGGGTAGTACATGCCGGCGGCCCAGCTGAAGTTCGAGACGAACTTGTGCTCGGGGTCACTGACGCGCCAGAAGACGGTCTTCATGACGGACGCGTGCCAGGGGTCAACGTCGCGGGTGGTCAAGATGACCTTGGCGTTGGGGTAAGCCTCGATCAGCTCCTTAGCGAAGGCACAGGCGGGCCAGTCGCAAACCGCCTGGCAGTCACCCAGAAGCTGATCCCATTCCTTGCGGCCGAACTCGCCCTCGCCCTTGTACTTGGCGTTCAGGGCATCGTGCCACATCAGGCAGTCGGGAGGGTTCTCAACACTGGCACACATCATGTGGTAGCACTTGGTGTAGCCCATGCGCTCGAGGGCCTTGCGGAGAGCTAGGAATATAGTTAGTTTTGTGATTCGAACCGGGTTCAATGGAGGCTTTCACTCACAAGCAGTACCGGTACGGCCGACACCGAGGGCCAGCACCTTCATGGGCACGGTGCGGTGGCACTTGCGACGGTCAATGTTGGTGTCATCAGTGAAGATGTCAGTGACGGGCTGAGGAGCCAAGTTGTCGGAAAGAGCGAGAGACATAACGGCCGTATAGATTCAAGTCTTAAAACCAAGGGTGTCAAGTAATAAGACAGTAGAAAAAGAGAGAATGAATGTTCAAAAGCGGGAGCACGGGGTGGGTATATAAAAGAAGGGACAGACAGTAGAAAATGTCTAGAAGGGGGAGGGGAGTGGGTTGCAGGAGGGATGATACGGTGATAAGGGGGCGGGAATTCAGGAAAAAAAAAAGAAAAAAGAAAACCCAGAACAGATCCTCACCAGATCGATTAAACGATAAGTAGGAGAGTGGACATCTGTCAAAGGCCTTACGCCAATCATGACAAACGATCCGGACTTCCACAGTCCAAGGGCAACGAGCCCCCGCGAGTGGCAACGTTTCCACTCGTTCTACCCGGTCTTGGCTATGCCAATCGTTTCCCTTCAGACGGTCCCGTTCCTGATTGACCGGGGGGTTGGTTCCCTTTCACATGGTAGGGATCAACGCGTGTGCACCAACGTCGCTTGTCTCATCTTGTGCAATGGGGAAAAGCTCTATGGACCTGTATAGAGCTGAGGCGCAGGATGGGTTAAGACGTCACAGGCTGACGCAGGGGAGTGTCAGGGGGAAAGCATTTGTGGAGGTCCGGGCAGAGTCCATTCGGCGGTAATTCACAAGGTGCCAAGCCTCGCTGCGTACGCAGTGTTTCTTCGATACATTCGATACGGGGATGATCCTGCTTTTTTTTCCCGGCTCTTTGGGGACGATCCGTGCTCTTAGTGGCTTTGATTGGTGGGGCTTCGGCAGAGGGCAACGCGTACACTTTGAAAGGTGGAGCATCTACTCTTCTGAAACTCCTCCCATCCTCGTCACGGACATTGGAGGCTGTGAGTCGTCCATCGTGCGTCAATTCGTCACTTCGTCGATTCGTAAATCATCAATGATTGTTGGCGTCTGCTGGTGACCGACGGAAGCCCGTTGGCGGTCTGTCAGGGAAATGCCGATCAACATTACAGTAGAATCCCGGATCCAGGGGCACGAGGTACCTGGATCCAATGTCGGCTCCCATACACGAGTTGTGGCGGACAGCTCCACTCCAAGCTCCGCTGCTCGAGTGAATTGGGCGACTGTGCTCGTGGTCGAGACCAGAGCGGGACAAGTTCCACATGCCAAGAAATTCAATATACTGTACTGTACTCTCGACCGGTGATCAACACGCTCATGCTCAGGGTTTTGCTCCCGATAGAAACTGTGACTGGATCTTCTCGAAACGGGAAGGCTGTGCACGGAATACACTGGACCGAATCAGTTGCGGGCGCAGCGCCGCCAGCGCCGCAAAATTTAGGCGAACTCGGTCTCGGAGATTGTCGCCTCACTGGGAAGACGCGCTGCCCGGTCAGCGGTGTCCTGTTCCGATCGTCCCGTCCTGCTCAGACTATCGAGTATCGAAGTCGTAAACTACCTCAAGATAGGAAGTGGTGAGGTGATCAGGTCAAGGGTTTGATGCGGTGTGTACCGAATGCTCTGTAAGTTCCAAGGTTGCTGAGACTGTGGTGTAGTAGTGGATCTGTAGTGCGGTCCTGGTACAATAGTTGTCTGGCCTTGGCTTGGGTACGTCGTCGTGACGCGGATGTCATCTTATCCGAGTATCATCATTTCGATCCCATAGTCAGGTTAGTATAAGGAACATAAGGCATTGAGAAGTAATTGCACAGTAAACAAAAAAGGAGAGTAAAATCCGACTCAGGGTTAAGTAGAGGGAAAAGGGTTTAATTTATGAAGTGTGCCAAGCCCAAGATGTTGAGTTCGCCATCGATGAGCACGATCACCTCACACGACCCCCACGACCGTTTGGGACATTCGATGGAGCCTCGATGTTAGATTAAACATTTCGATCCGACCTGAGCTTAACCTGCGGTCCGTTTGGACCAGCCTTGGGCATCGTCCCCGCTGGAATGGTGCAGGCGGCAAAGATTTCGGCAGTTGATGGCAGTAGCCTGCTGCAGCCCTGAAGGGACCCTTAAATGTCAGGGCCCAAGAGCTCAGGGTCTACGCTCTTAGTGGAGGTTCAAGAGAATACGAGCCTTGGCAATGACACCCAGTTGGTTGAATATATCGACATTGGCCCCCAAAGTGGTGGCATCCTCCATATCTCTATGACATTCGCTCTCCTGAACGCCCCAAAGCACGAAAAATAACATTCATTTCCGTCGATACCCGAGGACTGATAAACCCTGAACTCCATGCAAAATGACTTGTGTGTTGATGCCATCGAGGTGCATCAATGTCCAGGTCTGTTCGAGTCTGGACTCTGAATCAGGCCCCTCGCCTTTACTCCAGCTTATCCAAATGTTCGAGTCGCGTGAGCACGACTTGCTTGCTCGTCTCTTCGATCTCGCCTGCGAGAAAGACCTCGTCTAGAATCGCGTAGACCTAGATCCGAATGTCAGTATGGGGGGTGTTGCTCAAACGTGAACTGCATTGCATGCCGGTATGTGGGCATGCGGGCATGCGGGCTGCAGTCCGTCTTCTTTCCATTCAACCACGCACCTTGTAGAAGTTGAAGACCAAATCCAGTTCACATACATTGCCGAAGAACTGATCCAGCACCTCGACGAAGAAGTGGATAGCCTCCAAGTATGCCAACTCGTTGTCATTGGCATCCACACAGACGCAGAAGAACAACCCCGCGTATCGACGGTAGACGATCTTAGTGCTTCGGCGGAACTCGACAAAGTTCGATTGGTATTTCTGATCTCTCGGTGCGACAAGACGATGGACCTGGGTGGTCGTTAGCGGGCTGCGAATTTGCGGAGTCGGAATGCGGACACGTACCTCGCCCTTGAGCTTCACTTTCTCCTCGTCCTGGACGCATAATTAGTAAACCGTATTTGGAGATTAAAAATTGCAACACTCACGCTGTACGGTGCGTACCACTTCGCCAGGCGCGTTTTGCCCCTATACCTGCATCAGCACTGTGAACGTCCACTACTCCCCCGACGACACTCACTGGCGATTCTGGACAATAATGAATGAGAGAACCATCTTAAGTACCGGAGATTTTCCGGGTCAGCATCTGTATGACCCCGCGGTTCAGTGTTGGGGCGCAGCTCTGGAAGTTCTCCGCAGATTCCGTTATCGTGAAGCTCCCCCTCCGCAATACTGCCATAGTTCACCGCCTAGCTAGCTATCAAGGTGAAGCGCGTGATCGGTCGCAATTGGAGAAGAAATGGATTATCAATGGAAAATTTTACTACAAATAACACTATTTGACTATAGATCGCCCTATCTAAGACAAATGTATCAAAGATTGAACCCAGTGATACTTCACTGGCTGAAAGACGATCTTTCAAGAAAAAAAATTGAGTTGCTCAGATCGGAGAAAAGCAATTGGAAAATATATAAACAGGCATTAGGCGTAGAAGTCGTAAACTCAGTCGCAACCGGGTTAGGTATAGGGAATCATTCGGTACATTGACCCAACCCGGATCACGTCGGAGCAGCATTATATCCGGCGGCGTATGGCACGGCAAACATACGATTGGCGATTGGCGAATATCGGCGGCTATGAGGTGGTGCTCCTACGATTGAAAAGACTTGTCAATCGCGCCTAACATGAATAGGCCACATTAGCAAGACACTACTAGGAATCCCCAAGAGGAGGGGGAGGGGGGGGGGGGAACATACCGTATAGCTCACTGGAGTCGCCGGCGTCCCCGGGGTCCCGGGCTCGGTAGCGCTCTGTTCACTCCCTGCCACATAGCTCTCGTCATCGTCGTCTTCTTCAGAATCAGGATACCACCTATCCGGATCCCCATTATAAACCATAAACCAGCCAATATGTTCTCCGGGTGCAAGACGATCCCGCAACGCCTCCAGCGCCTCCGTCGCGTCGTCCGTCAAGCCAGAGCCCTGCTCGACAACGTCCTCAATGTTCATACCTGGCCCTGCACTTTCAGGTGTGGCGCCGTCAGGAATGGTTACGACCTTGGTACTGACGTAGGCAAAGGGCTGAGAAACGGTATTGCTGGATTCGTCGGCGGGATCGTAGTGCTCGATGAAGCGCAGCTCTGGTAGCCGGGGCATGAGGTCTGGTTGTGTGCGCTTCAGCGACTCCGTTACCAGTTCTGTCGTCAGTGGCTGCTGGAGGTATTCGGCGGCGGCCTCTTCTAGGTTATGTAGCACGATGTACACGCGAACCCCCGTGAAGCCCTCTCGGGGCCAACGGAATCCGTGGAGCATGTAGACGGGCATGGATGATAAGGTATAGCGAGTGAGGGCAATCGGAGGTCAGGATCGGAGGACATTCGTATATTAGATTGGCGGCATGTTTGGGGGAAGTAGAAGTGATGCATCAAGTGTGCAGACTCGTGTCGGATTATGGGGTCCCGCCTTTAGTCTAACGGCCCGACCGTTGAACACAAAAGTCTCTTGTCAGCTCGACAGGGGTTTCCCGGCTGCTGGTTGTATTGCCTCTGTTTGGTCAAACTGTACCACAGAGTTACTCAATGCCCAGTTGGGAGGTTTAAAGTTGTGGGATCTGAGATCGCGCCCCGATCGAGTGGGCGATCGAGATCGGTCATGAGGCTTGAGGCTCAATAGTGTCTCGGGTTTGTGAAAAATCCAGAATTTTCAATTTTCATGTCATTTGCTACATGACCCATGTTCCACGATTTTCCATCGCGAAGTCGCCTATGACAAAGAAAATATGCAAAGTATGAGGCCGAGGACCAGTTCAGTTTACAATCGAGCCGAGGCAGCGCAGGGACCAAAGCCAGGAAGACCAACGCCCGTACCGAGAAGATGCAGATGCAGATGCTCCGGGAAAGCTTCAACGCCAGTGTTCATAGCATACCCGTTATCTAAATCGATTCCATGTGTCTCATGCAACGAAGAAACACACGGGAAGCTGCATATTCAGGGTTTCCTCTTGAGGTCTGCAAACCTCCGCGTCAACTCGTCCAGTTCAGGGATCCCATTACTGTTTTTTCTCGCCCCCGCCTGGGCCTGGACAGGTTTCGTATCTCCCTCTGCCCCGGGGATCTTAACATGCGGGTTGGGATTGTCGGTTCTGGGTGCTGGCGGTGCGACACTAACGGGGCTTCGGCCTGCTGCGATTCCGCGTGGGGGTGTGGCTTTGGTCAATTCACTAGTTTCTGAAGCGCGCCTTTCGCTTGAGGCTGGTCGCGATGCGATACCCTGTTTGTTCGGCGTCGCCGGTAGATCACCGCCCTCGTCGGCACCACGTGCATCTTTCGAGTCATCCACGAACTCCGGTGGAGCATCGCCAAGCTCTGCCTGTGCATCCAGGTCTTCTCCACCTGGCGGCCATGCAACTCCGTATGCTCTTGCAATTTCCCGGAGATAGCTCTCAACAAGCTCTTGTCCTGGTGGTCGTACGCGCAACCCTTTCAGAAGTCGATCCGGGACCGTAATCGAGTCCACCTTGTTGTCCTGTGCCAGCGTCATAAATTCCTTGCCGTACCGTTCACCTAGCATGGTTCGAAGCATGGTAAGTTCGCGCAACTCGTGCGGGAAGCGATGCCAGGCATAAAAGATAGCAACGGCGGCCTCATCTAGAGCAGTGTCCATATAAGGGTCTTCCTCATCCGAGAGCGGATCTCCAGAGACCTCGCCAGTACTAGTAGAAGCAGCAGGACTTGTCTCTTTCTTTTGAGATCCCCCAAGCCAGCCGAATCCGAAGCGCGAGCCACTACTCTCTGCGGGTTTCGCTCCTGCAGCTGCGTTCGCTTGTGCCGTGTGTTTCTTGTATTGTTCCTTGGCGCGCAATCGCGCGCGCGTCCCCGACTCTCCAAACGCGAGCTGATCCAACACGTTGGCCCGCGCAAGTAGCAGCTCACAGTAAAGCTCCACCATTTCCATTACCTCGACTGCAATGTCGGTCGCAATTACATTTTCGACACGGATGCGTGCGGAGGCTTCACGACCTTCGCTGAGGAGTTGGGAGAGCTCGCGACGCTGGACGACTGATGACGCGGTGTCCTTCTTTTGGAGTAGACGTAGGCGGGGTATGAGGAGGCGAAGGGTAGATACTAATCTGGTCTGTAGATTTGCCTTTGTTAGCTTCTCAATGCTCACACGGTCTGGGCATCCGTTCCGGGGGTGTTGGGGAGTCCGCGGCATGGGGCAATGATAACAGTGCGGGGTAAGTTCAACGTAACGAGCTTCAGGAGGCTCATCGAGATATGCCGGGATATTTGAGTTACAGATATCTGTCGGTTTGAAAGGTGACTCACTGTTTGCGCCGAGGGAGGCATTTTGAAGAGCGTTGGTTGGAGGGTGAAGGGGAGAATGTAGAGATGAAGCGGGGGTTGGAGTTAGGCTCCGGCTCCCGCTGGATCCAGTCCGCTTTCAAGGTTGGCCTCTGCTTTCTACATTCTGTCTCCGCGAACTGGTTTGGTCCCATTTTGGACTATGTCAGCATATTGAAATATTCCGATTTATGAGTCCTCAGATCCTAGAAGTAGCATTCGATATATACAGTGGATCTCAAGTATGCAATGGCCATAACATAGAATGGAGGAAAGCAATGCTACTGATCTATCAATAAGTCTATTATTCAGTTCCTCGAGAATCCAAGCACATTTCTCAGGAGACAGGTTTCTTCCGAGCCTCAGTTTCAGCATCTTTCATCTCTCCACGCTCCTTAACCTGTTGGGCGATGTGCGTTCCAACATCCGAACTCAAGCTATTGAAACCATTGATCACGCCCTGACGATCGCCCTGTCCTAATTCTTGACTCATCTTAGCCTTACCCCCAATACTCTCAATCAACACCTCAATACCAATAATATTTTTCTTCATGATATCAATATACCGCTCGGGAGCCTCCGAGACACTCCAAGGACCAGGCTTCCCGTCCTGCCCGGTATATCCCATGATCGAAGTCTCACACATCTTCGAAAGATCATCAATCTGTCTTGAAAGATACCGAGAAGTCTCTTCTGCAGCTGAGTCGTAGTAGATAGTAGCCTTGCCGTAGACCTGGGTGGCCGCGTAGTTCCAGGTCGGTACGACCTTGGCAGTGGCAGGCTTAGTTTCGGTGTAGAACTTGGGAGTCACGTAGTGGTGGTATTGGTTTGTGAACAGGATCATCACGTCCTGCTCCAGCTTCGTCGTATTTGATGCAGACTCGATCATGGCTTTCGCTTGAGGGTTTGCGCGGGCCATGTGGCCGCGCAATCGGCCTTTGACAGGTGCTTCGGGATCATCGCTGATCTCATCTAGTACCCATGGGATATGGCTGGATTGGATGAATGGGTAGTCTGCTGACGAGATGGCAGTTGTCAGGACACCGAGGGGATTCTCCTTGATGAACTCGAAGAGAGCTTTGATGGAAGACTCTGCGTGGACTGCGCGAAGGTACATGGTTGCGATGAGAAGAGAACAAATTGAGCAATGAGTCAAAGGTCTCCGGCCTCTTTATTTACTGCGTACTGCGTACACTCGGATTCCTCCCGCGGATAAGATAATTCATGCCGGCCATCATTGGTTATCTGGTGGCGCGGGGCTTCTCGTTGGCTCCGTTCGCCGACTGCGGGGCACTGGTCCTTTCCCCATTTCATCGAATTGTTTTATCGGATTAGGGATTAGAGAAGTCCATCATACGCCCTATGACTCTCTAACCCCAAGGAGGAAATTGCATCGAGAAATTTGACAACAAAGTGGTGCAGGATGACCACCTGTCGGGGAAGAACCAATAAAAATGGTGGATCGAGTTCCGGTTTAGGAAGTTGACGGGAGCGGGGCGAGTGCCATATTGAACAACCTTCAATATAAATGCACTTCCAAGGTCCCGAAGGTGTTCGAGAAAACTTATCACACAATCTTCATTAAAATGGCACCTCTGGAAAATAGCCATCCTGCCACTCAAGCGCTGCATGCGGACGATCGCTTGAATCTGGTGACGGACGTCGCGCCTCCCATCCATCTTTCCACCACCTTCAGATACTCGAACGATCCAAACGATCTGGTCCCATCCGAAGATCCAGTTGTGAGTAGAAAAAAATCCCGTATAGTCGATTTCCATAAGACTGACTTTCTGCAGGCCGAGTTCAATGGAAAGAACTACGTTTACTCACGCGAGTTCGCCCCAAATGCAACTCGATTCGAAGCTGTTCTCTCAACGCTCCTTAAAGGGAATGCTGTGAGCTATGCCACCGGTTTGGCTGCTTTATATGCCGCCTTCACACTCCTGAACCCACGCCGGGTCTCGGTCGGTGAAGGGTATCATGGCAGCCACGAGGTGATCTCTGTCATCTCTCGTCTCTCTGGAATGGAGAAGCTTCCTCTTGACTGTCCCGCCGAGAGCTTGAATGCAGGCGATGTTATCCTGCTTGAGACGCCAGTCAATCCATTCGGAGTCGCTTTCAATATCGCGGAGTATGCCGAGAAAGCACACTCCCGAGGAGCCTATCTCATCGTTGATAGCACCTTTGCTCCTCCGGGCCTGCAGGATCCGTTCCTCTGGGGGGCGGATATTGTGATGCACTCTGGATCCAAATATTTCGGAGGCCACAGTGATCTCCTATGCGGTGTCCTCGCAACAAAACGTGACGACTGGACAAAGCAGCTGTTCGAGGACCGGCTTGCTTTAGGCAACGTACTTGGCAACATGGAGGGCTGGCTTGGAACTCGGAGTCTGCGCACCCTGGAGGTTCGTGTCCAGCGCGCAAGCGAAAACTCTGCCAAACTCATTTCCTGGCTCCACAATGGCTTGGAAGCGTCATCTCCAGCTGCAGGCTCGGAGGAGGCAACCATCCAGGCTGTGCTGCAGAAGATCTTCCACGCCAGTCTCCAGGATGAGCCTTGGTTGAAGAAGCAGATGCCCAACGGGTTCGGTCCCGTATCTTCAGTCATTTTGAACAGTGAAGACTTTGCCCGAGCACTGCCCAGAAAACTGCATTACTTCCAGCATGCGACGAGTCTCGGCGGTGTCGAGTCTTTGATCGAGTGGCGCGCCCTTTCCGATTCAAAGGTAGACCGAAAATTGCTGAGAATCAGCGTCGGACTGGAAAACTGGGAAGATCTCAAGAATGATCTGCTCCAGGCATTTGCGGCCCTCACAAGTCAAAAATGAGATAGAAACCAAGAATAGAAACAAGACAAACAGCACAGCTATCTGCCCGATGCCACAAATTCATATCCAGAGCCAGTCGCGTCCCAGACGACCGATGTTGAAGATCCATTCCGACCGTTTGTCACCCGGTAAGCTTTCTTGCTGCCAGTACTCTTGCAAGATGTTTGTCGCATTGATGGCATTCAAACACCTAGTGACATCCCAGAACTTCTCCATGCAGCCGATGAGAAAGTCTCTTTGGGCCTGCCATTGAGACTCAAGGCCTGCAACAAAGATCGGCCAAAGAACACACTTGAAAGTGGCTTCGTCTTTCTTCAAGAGGTCGGCCATGCCAAGGAGCTCGACGACCTTATCATCCTGATCTGTGAACTCCCCTGTCATAGAGTCCAGAATACGTTGGCCATATAGAAGAGCGCCGAATTTATACGCTTCAGATAAAGTGCAGAGGTTGGCAATCTCCTGCGACGAAGAGGTTCGTGACTTGGAGACTTTCGATGCCCAAGCATAGCTGTCGAAATCGCGAATGAGCTGGAGTAATGTGGTTGTGTTCTGAATATGGAGTTCGACGGCATCGCTGTCGAGGGGTCTGGAGTCTGCAATGCTGTCTCGTTCCATCGAAAGTTGTTGAATGGCCATAAGAATGTATTCAGAACATCCAAGGAATGACTTCTCAATGGTCTCTTGAAGCTGGGAGACTTGCTTGTCGAAAGAAGCACCCCGAGATAATAGTTTCGGGCGCAAGAAAGCTGCACCAAGCGTTTCAATCCTTTGGCAATGTTAGCTAGTTCCGCAATTCACCTTACTATTGCGCTTACAGGTAGATTTGCTTCTGAATAAAACCCCGAATCTCTTGCACTGTTTCACCGGGCCCATCATTGACTACGGCCTGATCCTCAGAATGCTTGTAAGTGGAAGCGATCAAGTTCTTCGCGCCTTCCAAGTGAAAATTCCACCCATCACTTCCGGACTCTAAGAGATCCAGGAATATCAGCAAGAAGATGCTGGCCACGGTAGTGTCCTGATTTGAGAGGTTCTTGTCGCGTAATGAAAGAGATAGTGCTTCCATGGCTTGATGCTTGAAAAGAAGTGCATCGCGGTTCGCGTTGACCAGACTGGGCAATGTGGGATTGTCGAGTTGGTGGAAAGATTGACCGGTGTTGGCATGGTGACGTGCTGCCATTGCCAGAATAGCTTTCATCAGCACAGGATCCTTCATGCTCAGAGGGATGAGGCTTCTGAAGGGGTTTTTGTCGCTGTCATATACGATGAAAAGCTTGCAAATGCGTTCATTATCTGTCGAGTTCGTCAGTTAATCGAAAAGCATAGGGCAGTGACGGGGTGCTCACAATAATCAATGTAGTATTTGGATGCTTGATCCAGATTCAATAGGGATGGATCTTGCAAGTTGAATGGTACACTCGGTGAAGTACCCAAAATACCTGTAAGGTAATAGAATTTTTGATCAGTGGGACCGTCTGCAGAAACCGAACTAAGTATGCCGAGAGATCTCAAAGTCGTACCATTCGATCTGCCAAGACCCCGAGGAGATCGTATCAACGCGCGCCTCGACTTCGGCAATACAGACGCATGTTCAGCCGTAAAAGAAGGACTCGCATTTTCATATGATCGACCCTGCATCTTCCCGCGGATAGCGACCCCTTTGACCCATCGAAAGGGCCGTTTGTCGAGACATTCCAGGCCGGCCTTTTCACACTTGCCGCAGGGCACACCAGTCTGGTCGCACTGGATGCGCCGGTTGCGGCATGTGTAGCAGGGTTCAGGGACAGAGTCCATCGTGCATTGCGCTGGTGGCAAACTTGTTGAGGCAAAGCTCGCGGATGTCCTGGGGCTGCTGACTGAGCGGCATGCGGGGCTCATCACCGAGGCTTAAGATAAGCGATAACACGATACATAACTACTCCCCAGGGCCTGTTGGATCTTCCAAATAAGCTGGTTATTCTGCTTTCAGATTTTTTTGATGCCGTACTGTTGCTTCAACTTTATTTGGTGCTAGGGTCGATCTTCTGGCTTCTGGAGGGAGGCTACTTCATTGATATCCCGTCTCTTACAGCTTCTGTGAACACCGATTTGCAACCTGCGTAGTTCGAAGAGAGGGTGAGTACCAACAGTCCCGTCCGTTGCAATATTGCCTCATTGCAATGACTCCGGGCCATTAGCGCTTTGTGGAATATGGAATCTTTCCCTTTGATTGTGCCAACGGGGATCGGCAGCCATTTCGTAGAGGAAGCTGTTCAGCAGAAGAAAGACTCGTTTACACGTTGAAAAGCAGAGCTTTGATGCGTGGTCTTTCAGGCAGATGTGGTCCTGGAGAACTTGCTTTTTGGGACAGGACTAGTAGAGAGCTTGTCCACTTCGTGGTCCCCTCTACCACCCCCTCCCCAAACCCACAACCGCGGAAGGTAATTTGCTTGGGGTGATCAGATCACAGACTGGCCAATGACCAGGAGGCTGCCGCCGGTATTAAGGACTCAAATTCTCTTGTATGGAGTCCGGAAAGGGATACCCGTCCTCAGGGCTCTTCGGGACGAAAAAGCGCAAAGACTTGACCAGCCCGGTAGTACTGCCCTTTACCCCCAATTACTATTGAGTGAAGGCACAAATCTGCTTGGCAACTCTGGAGATGCGACCTACTCACTAGTAAAAGCAGAGAACGGTGGTGGGGGGTGAAAATGATGCTGAAAGCCCTGGATCGCCGAAGCACACTTCTTGAGAAGTAACAATGTAATTGAGCTTCCGCGGGGAGTGCCCCAACAGAGTTGCATCGTTTATATATTGTGCAGTTACCACAGCGTGCCAACTGGCGTAAGACGTATTCATTTCAAGGTCTCCGGACTAAGCCACCTGAGCCGGATCATCTCAGAGAGGGCTGGGGCTACACGATAGATTTGTCGTTCAGACATACGCTGAAAACTGGGCAGGCACAGGCTGTAGGATAGGAACAAAGCCAAGGAAAGCACAGACGAGAAGGCATTTGTCGGAATGCCACATACTACGGTGAAAAGCCAAGACGGATGGGTTCCGCTACGCAGGGCTAGTGCGGCGGCAGTGGGGGTTGCCAGAGCTATTTGAGCGGGCTTTGTAGCCGAAATTAGCAACAAGAGATAAACGCAGAGCAGCTAGGAAATGTCCGAGCAATATGACCTTGCTCTTGGTGTTCGCAATAGGCCCAAAGGCCGAAATCGCGTCCAATCACGCAGCAGTGGATGTAAAAGAGGAGACCACTCAGATTTTCCAGAGAGCCAAGCACGGGATAGTGCCTGCCAGGAAGGCACTAAGGAATACCATTGGGGATCAGCCGTTCAGCTGGCGATGGGGTCAAAAAAAGAATCGCGTCTACCAGTCGAGCCCTAATGTACTAGACCCGCATTTATTAGACGCTGCTATTGGCCGGCTCGGGTCATGACATCATAGGCGGCGGCCATCAGACACGCGATTCCCCCTTTGGGAAGTATAGAGCTCCTTAGTCTGATCGTGGTTCATGGTTGCATTTTTTGTCGTGTTTCAGTTCCCCAGTGCTATCTTTGGATGCAGAGGACCCAGAACATAGTATGATTAAAGTACCAGTCTCTATTTATTAATGTAGCTCGCACAGTCCCCGTTTATTTGCGAAAAGTATCCTCTTTTGTTCATACATACCTTCGTTCATACACACGTCGCCCTACACACATATTCAATTCATATACGCCTTTGCTTAAATACTTCATACTGTGGTCCAAATGCCACCGATCACCGTCAAAGCTGTATCTCAATTGTGCGCCTACCACACCCAAGCCAAGTCCCCTCAGCACATTCCGAGGTCACTAACACTGACCCCAATAGACTATTCTCACGCTCTAATCCTATCAAAATGGATACCGCAAATACCCTTCTCAAGCGCGGAGACTCCGCCAACCGCTACTCCCTCTACGTGTTCGCCATTATCATCGGTTGCATCGCCTCTGTCCTCATCGGAGGCAGTGTCTGGGCAATGTATAAGGGAAAAGACGACCAGGGGGTAAAAGACATCTCCCACGAGCAACAAAAATACATGCGTGAAGTCCGACAGCACAACCTCAACACACTTGCGTGGACGGCTAGACGACCGGACATGATTGTTCCTGTTGAAAAATCGAATGTTTGAGATGGTTCACTAAGGATACTTGAAGTTGGAAGCATTAGCATTTGATGATTGGATGGGAACATTATATACGACCCTGAGGATTGGCGTTAGTGATATCGAGATGATTGGAACGTGGCATTAAAATTAAGAACATTTGGATAGCTCGCATAGGAAAGTCATTCAACATTTTCGTTCGAGGATATTATGTATTGGTAGAATTATATTAATCTGCCGAAATGTGCCAGGCATTGCGTGTCCACAAGATACAAATGAAGAAATTAATCTACAAGGAGCTCCCACCAGAGATCCCAGGCCACATAAAGATATGACCCAACAGAGCATGCATCTCTCAAGCGGAACAGAATCTGTAGGAAACAAAAAGTAAATTTAAAACCGTTTTGTTATGTTCAACCAGCAAAAAGCCATCCGAACTCGCTCGGCTCCAAAAAACGTAACCGGTCGTCGAATGTAAAATTGTAAACAGAAAAAGAGTCCCATGCATATTAAACGGGAAAGGGATATCCAAGAAGCTAGAGAAATAACAGTGCTGAGGAGCTAAAAAGTCGTGAAGCAGGGAACGGCAACGTGAGACGTCGTCATGATAAAAGGCATCCGCGTGAGGATGGGAAGAATTGTAGAAGAGGGTATCAAGAAGTAAAAAATACTGCAGAAAGAATCGAATAGATGCATGCCTGCTGTCCGGGATCCCGCGGACAAGAGTCCTCCTGAATGTCACACAAGTCATTCATACACTTGCTTACCTTCGTACAGCAAGGACATTTGGCAATTGACGAGTGGATATTTAGAAGTTCATGAACATGGCGGCCACGGCACCGAGGGCAACGCTCATCATGGAGACAGCGGTGCTGGTGGCGGCGCCGGTCCCAGTGGCAGAAGCCGAAACGGCACCGCTGGTGGAGGATGCAGAGCTAGAACTGGAGCCGGAGGACGATATCACGGCAGCTCCAGTGGGAGCGAACACGTGAGGACGGTAGGTGTAGCTCATGGAGGGGCTAGACTTGGGCAGGCGAGTGCTGCTGCTCCTGGACGAGGTGACAGTCGAGGTGGGAGTCACGGTGGAGGTCGAGGTGGAGCTAGAAGTGGAGGTGGGGGTGACAGTAGAGGTCGAGGTAGAAGTGGGAGTGGGAGTCGAGGTGCTGGTAGAGGTAGGGGTGGGAGTCTCTGTGGTGCTTGTGCTTGTACTGGTTGGAGTGGGAGTAGGAGTGCTGGTGCTAGTGCTGGTGCTAGTACTGGTGGGAACCACAGTGCTGGTGGAAGACTCGGAGCTGCTGGAGCTGGAGCCGGAGCTGGAGCTGCCATCAACGTCGAAGACAATGACGTTGGCCTTGGAGCCCTTGGGGACAGTGACAACACAGCCAGTGGCGCCGCCAGCACCGGTGAAGACATCCTCAGCGCTCATCTCGTTGACATCCATGGTGGACGGATCGATCTTGCAGGGGAGACCGTTGCAACCGCCACCCTCACACTCAACTTCGATACCGAAGGTGGGCTTGGTGTTGCGGAAGGGGCAGGTAGTCTCCAGGTAGATGGGATTCCAGCCGATCTTCAGGAAGGAGCTGCCGTCGGAGACAGTGTTACCACCTGCAGTGTAAGGTGACCAGTTACCGACGGGCTTAGCATTAGTACCCCAGACACAGCCCTCCTCGACCGAGACACCGGGGGCGTTGATATAGTACTGAGCGGCAGTCTCACACCAGTAGGAAGTACCGGGGACAGCCAGAGTAGCCAGCTCCTCGACGAGGGTGGGGATCAGCATGGCCTCGTTACCAGGCAGCACAGTCTGGCAGAAAGCCACGGACTGGGAAGCCTTGTTCTTGGCAGACATGACACCAGTGCCATCCTCACAGTAGGGCTTGTTAGGGAAAGGCTTCTGGATCTCGCCGTTCTCATCACAGTAGAGACCACCGTTCTATAATAGGGTTAGCGAACCGTGCGCCCCTTGCAGATATTGGATATGATAGGTAGATCCGGGGCAAAAGATACTTACCATGGAGATGGGGTAGGTGTAGGAGGTGGCCAACGGGTCCCACTGCATCGAGACCTGACCGGGAGGACAGGCATAGGGGCAGTAGTTGCCGGGCTCGCAGGGCTGATTGGGGCTCATGGCCCAACCGGCATTCTGCTCATTGGGGGTGACGGAGACCAGACCAGCATCAGTCGGGAATTGGCACTGTCCGCTCTTCTTCTGGAGAGTAGCGTTCTCAGGAACGGAGCGAGCCTCCTGGTGGCGAACATGGGAGTGGCCATGACCATGACGGGCCGCCTCAGCGCTGGCAATGAGGGCGATAAGCGCGGCAGCGCGGGACAAAGAAATGTCGAACTTCATTGTGTCGAAAGAGTGTAAAGAGCGTAATGGATGAAACGTATCAAACGAATGACTGGCCAGTAGGCCTGGAGGGATACAGGACGCAAAGCTCGCAGAGAATGAGGTCGAAGGAGAGAAAGTCCAAAAAGAGCGAGAACCAGCCAAGAAAAGGAAACACAGCCCAGTTCAATGTAGCACCAGGGGAGGAGCGACGAGACTAACTGTAAACAGTACGAGATCGGGGGGCAGGGCAGAGTCAGTGGACAAAGTGGAGAAAAGAGTGGATTCAAGAGCAAAGAAATGGCCCCAACTCAAGGACGGTGGAAGGTGAGTGGCTGCTCGGGCGAACCCTGCGCCTGAAGAGGAAGCAAAGGCGATAGCAACGAGGAGGAAGCCCCTGACCCTCAACAAGACCAACCATGTTGTCTGCTTTCTGCTAGCGGGAAGCCACATGGAGCCGCCGGAGTCAAACTGACGCTAGACACGAACTAAACACCCACTAAACACGAACTGAACGGGTTAGCGTCAGGGGTACGCCTTATTCCCTCCAATTATGCGACTTCTTTCCCCCGGCGGTTCCTGCTTGGCAAGAGCATCTCAAAGCCAATAAGCTCATGTGTTTGGGACCCCCAGGAAGCTTCTGCCTTCCGTCTCAGAGCACTGTTCCATGATGGATGATTATAGGCGAGGAAAACTAAAGCTGACAGTTCTAGATTCCCTGTTCTTTTCCCCCGGCTATAATACATCAAACGGTGTAAGTTGGGCCTCCGGGATAAGGAGAACCTCAAAAATTGAAATTTCCCGCCCCACATCAAGTATCGGCAACATCTTTCTGTCTTAGGATCACTGTCCCACGGCCCTACCAAAGCCCTAGCTCGATGCCTTGTCAATCCTCATCAAACACATCTCTCAGCTTGCGTCGCTGAGGTCTAGATCGTTGATCATGATAGACTCCTGGCCAATGATGACCGATTTCACCCCCGGGTTACGAGTCTTAGACTCTACTCGACCAACGATGAAGCGGATCTATCCTTTGGTTCCTTTTCCGAGCGGAGCTCTTTCCGTCTGCCAAGAAAACTGAATACCGAGTTTGCCGTGGCCGTCGTGTGATTGCAATGCACTCCCGGCTTGTCCAAAGCTTGGCTTGCCGATGAGATGCGACTGCTCTTGGCGATGATATCAAGTCATACAGAGCTGTGCTCAGGTCAACAGGGACTTACTATAATAGTATCATCTACGCAGTATATCGGAGCTCAAGCAAGGTTGGTAAGGCTATCGCCCGAAGAGATATCGCCCGAGGTGGTCTGATTGGTCTTCCGTGCATCCAAGCGACGTTGATCATACCATTGCTGATAGTCTTACTTCTACATAGTACAAGCCATAGATATTGAATTAATATTATTGGGTTTATGTCAACCAATGATTCATGAGTGGTAATATGACCCAGGATAAGCTGGGATCGATGATAGTCACGCCGTTAAGCTTTGTCACTCTTCCAGCTCGTCACATGAATAGACAGTGCAAGTCAAGAATCAATGCGCACAATAGCAAGAGATGATTGATAGCAAGAGATAATTGACAACTGGCCCCCAGGTTATACGTAAGATTTCCAAGATGAATCGTGGCGGAAAAGGGGGTGCTTACTCCCGAGCCAACGTCGGGTGTTTATCTAGGAAGTCAAGCATGTGTGACTCGGACCACAAGGAAGATCGAAACTGCATGATTGAAAAAGCCTTTGGCTTAGAGAGCTTACTTGAACCTCCCCCAGCCATTGCTCGGGGGAAGCAATGACAGCAACGACATCGTCACCCGAAATCTCTTCCACATGAAAACGCCTGAAACGTGTTTGAAGCATTTTTGGCAACCATCACCCTATGTATGCCCTTCATAATCATCTCTTTGCAGATTTCTGACTACCAGACTCCCTGAAAGAAACTTTTTATTTTTTGGCTATCCTTGCTTCAGCTTCATACGCGTCTGCCACTAGAGCGATTATTCGCAGCAGAAGACAGAGAGCGGTAGCCTCTCGCATGCTCAGTGGAGAACACTAGTTCTGACATGCTGCAAGGGCTGCTTGTAATCATGGCTTGGAATGCGGCTTGATCTCCAATACTCATGTGGGATCATGCATCTGACATTTGACAGGTCGCATGATCGGTAGAGCCTAACCGCTACAACCTAGCTATCCATCTTATCGTCCACCTGCGATAAGATAGACTGCCGCACACCTAGACTTGGAAGACTAGCCCCTCTTGACTGGTCTAAGTCTGCTAGACGACTCGTGAGCTTAAGCGATACATTAAGGGCCTCGGGGAGTTTAACATGGTCGGTGCCGTTGTTGTGGAACTCAGCGCCCCATATGACTCGGCTGCGGAAACAATTTCGATCGCAGTAGCGGATTTGATTATCGATATCTTGGCTGCAATGGCCAAGAAAGAGTCTCCTAATTTTGAAAGGCAAGGTCACGATGGCAAGGATGAGCTGTGATTGTGGGTCCGGCACCGTATAGTAGAAGTCTTACTCTTAGCTGGTGTGCTTCTTAAAGAGACTTCATCATTGGAGAGGCAATTTCTACACATGCAAAATCTTATATTCAGTCAATTGTCCGAATCCACTCCCAATCTGTTCTCCGATCTGTTCCAAAATGCACTAATCTACATCTGGCTAGGCAGTCATCAGCCCTTGGACCTTTTTCTCTCCGAAAGTGTCGGAACTGATCTAGTATCGTCCATTGCCTAGCGATAACCATGACCCGCCTGCTGGAGCTTCCAAATGAAATCATTCTTCTCATCGTCAGCTACCTGTAAGCAAGCATCCAGCAAGTCGAAGTGCAGGTGCCATTCTGTGTGCTTGGAAACGCCCATCGGTACGCCATCGACCATAATCAACCACAGATGATCGGATACCTGCGCTCTTTGATTTTATTTTCTAATCGCTTTCATCGCCTTCTCACGCCATTATTGTACCGTGATATCCTTGTCTGCGATCACTACCTCGACGGAGGGAGAAGACCTCTGGACCAGCTCAATCAGACCCTTAGGCAGAACCCTCATCTCATTGAATGTGTTAAGTCGGCGTTCATTTCATGTGCACGCTCCAGTTCTGATGAAGCTATCTTACCTATCGTACCTTTCTTCTGGTACGCCAGCATGAACACACTTTCCATTCACAAATTCAAGGACTGGTCGCCCCTGGAATTTGAAGACAACTCGCATGTCGGCACCTCGCCTGTGGAATGCTTGAAAGTCATTAATTGCGGAGCACACGAGGAGGCTCTTGCATCTGTACATAGTATTAAGCTGGCCAGCAGCTCTGAAAAGACTACACTATGACGCGGAACAAGTCGAGTGGGACGGCCACCGAGGGGACGAACCTGCCAAAGAGTGGACAGCGGCTGCTTTCGTGCGAACGCTACAAACACAAAAGAGCACACTGGAAGAATTGATCATGATGAGACCGTGGCTTGTACATGAAGGACTGGGCAATGGGCCTCGTATCAATCTAAGCGAATTCGAGGCCTTGAAGACACTTCGCATTTATCATGTCTTCCTCTGCGGATGGGATGATCGTTTCGGGGTTTGGAGAGACTTGCCGCCCAATTTGGAAGTGCTGGAGGTGTTTTACGACGATATAGAGCTCACTAAATTCCAGAATGAGTATGATCCCGATCGATACGATACTTTCCTTGCAGATTTGATAAGGCATAAGAGATCACATCTTCCGCATCTACACACGGTGACAATCTATTCGCCTGAGAGATTAGATGATTCTGAAGAAGACGACGAAGGGAGAGAGGCTTTAACTGGTCTCTGGGAGCTGCCCTTGGAGCTGGCATCTGAGACTGAAGCGGCTGGGATAAAGTTGAAGGTGTGGCTGGGAGCCAATGACTCTTTGCCTTGGGACAACACTGAGGTTCTCCGGTACCTGATAGATTGAACAGCCCAAGTTTTTAGATGATAGACCAGTAACATCCACCAAATTGCAGCCGAATACGTATCTGTCTCCTCTTATCATGATAACAGTCGACGCTACTGTAGCGCTGATCTCCTGACTTAGGCAGGAACCAGCGAGGCTTGAAGCTTTAACATTGGTTATTAGTCTAGAAGGTGATACCTCTCTTTATTAGCTTATCTGAATTAGGCAAGTCGGAGCGAGTCTGAGCCGCCAGCCCTTCTACGCAGGCCGAGATCTTATCGTGATTATCTCTTGGGATGAGAATCTCATGACTTCTAAGGACATATTATATGTGCACCACTTACTAGCTAGGGTTTCCACTGCAGGGAGTTTCAAAGAATCTATTTGTACCTTAACCAAACACTTGCCAACATGCACCTCGCGTTTCCTCCCCCTTCTCCAGTGAGACACCAGCCAAGGCAGCGGATTCAAAGGTTTGACAGTGAAAGAGGTGGACATAAAGTTCTTACCTCATTCAAAAGCTTCCTATCTAGGGACTTCCTATCTAGGGACTAAATGATAAATAGATCGTCAGAATAGTATGTCGTTCATAATTTTACGGATAGTCTATACTAACGATCCTGGCAGATGGCCAATCTGGGGCCGTTGTTCAAGTGGTACAATTGTTTGATTTCACTATGTAGATGAGAGAACCAGAAAAGACCATCTCAGGCCTATCTCGGGTATGTTTAGCTCATGAAGTCATAAATACTGGTATTCACTTATAAAGCCATAAAGCTTAAGATGATGCATGTGTCCGGCGCCCTGTAATTGATCAGTATAGGTCCACGCATGTCATGAAAACAGAATACTCACATTCAGCGAGCTCCTCCGCAGTCAGTTCCCGAATGCTGTTGATCTCAGGAATATTACCCTGGACAGCACCCTTGACGGTGTCGACAGCACGACCGAGCATTCCCTTCTTGGGAGTAACGTGTGTCGCCAGCTTGGCCTCCAGCTTAATGACACCAATGCGAGGGTCGGTGGGACCACCATCGTGCACACCATCGCCCATATCACCAATCCATGCCTTCAATGCTTGGGAGTAGTATTTCTGAACAGAAGCGGGGTCGGAGACGACGGAGGCTGTGCCGGAAATGGAGGCCCAGGCGCCGGAGACGGGGTCCAGGAAAGACATGTTGACTTCCTTGGGGTGGACAGTGAGGTCCATAGTCTTTCCAGAGAAAAGGTTGGTGTGGAAAATTAGGTCAATGCCACCGTGTTGCTGCATCGAACTTGCGTTAGCTTTCACGGTTCGGAGATGTCGTTGATCCATTGCGAGTCACTTACCTGGGCGGCAAGAGCCATGCATCGCGAAGCCAGATACTCTCCCTCTGACTGGTGGGTGGTCAACATGCCAAACTTGATCTCCGAAATGAAACTCGCCAGGTCCTCAATCTTCTGGGCGAGAGGCGGGTCTTCGAAGCTCTTCGACTTGTAAGGGTCCACCGGGTGGTTGCCGGTGGAGGTGTTGATGGTTCCTTGGGCAGACATTATTGTGTATTTTAGCTTGGTAGTTGAATCCTATGACCTTCAAACAAATGGAGAGACGAAGGAATTATATAGCAGTTCTATGCAAAGCATACGAACACGTCGATGTGACGTCAGCGAAAAGATAATCCGGATTAGAGCTCAACCAGGGACCAGCTGCAATGGTCTAGCTCGCATTTATTCAGAATTATGATTAATGTCTGTTCTTCCCCACAATTGCAGTTTACGGATCCTGGTTTTGGCTGTGGTGTGATCTGACTTGGCCCATCATGCTCCCGTCTTGCGCCCCCGCAACCTGGTTGGTTCATCTGCGCTATACATCACACCATTGACATCAACAGGTCATTCAATTAGTCACACGAACTTGAACATGTGTTCCCCCTTCTTTCTCTGTTGGACCAGGGAAGCTGTCCTGGAGCATTGGTGGCGGTGAAAGATCGCTTGCAATCTGGTGCGCACTTCCGATGTGTTCACGGGTGTTGATCAAGTCGGAATGTGAAGATCTTGATCGTATAAATCGACGAATACTATCAGTACTTGTTGACGAACTTCATTGCGAAATAAGTCAATGGGCTGCCGCTCCGCTTCTCTTCATCGTAAGCCCTGTTGGCATTGATCAGTAACATGAAAGACGAACACAGCCCACGGAGTTTGACCTATGCGCCATATTCCATACAAGCTCCATCAAGAATGCAAGAACGCAAGTTATCAAAGCTAGGTTGGACAGAACAACTCATGTCAGCCTCAGCTACAGGAATAAGCAAAACAATTAACAAACCTTCACGTCCCCATACGGTCAACTTTTTGGTCACTTTGCGTGGACCTGACCTCTTTAGCCAAGGTATCAAGTCCTTGCGACATGATTGCCCATCCACGACGCAACAACCCCCTGGAACTTGGCGGCATTCGAGGTGCCATCGTCGCCGCTCCATGATCCGGCGGATGCGCCAGTTGCAGAACTGCTCGTCTGTGCGGAAAGAGCACTTTTCCATGGGACATTCGAGCTTGCGCTCGAATCGCTCGACGAGCCAGTCGACTTTCAAGTGAACGCCGGTGTAGACTAGGGAGTTGAACTTGAAGCTGGTATGTTTCAGTGCCAGAGCGTCTGGGTATGACAGATACGAGGCAATCTGTGAGTGAAGCTCTGTTGGTAGGCTCATCAGACCTATGCGATGCCTCGAATCTGCAGGTTCAGGGGTGGCAGTTGGTCGTTCCATTCTTTGTTGTTGAGGCTCAAGTGGGGGACGCTTCGTCTTATGTTCCATTCAGGTTCTGCTTACGGTGGCTGATAAGCTGTTGCCTTAAGCACCTACCACGTCGACTCGTCTTCTTCTTGAACTAGAATTGACTTTGTTGAATTTAAGGCAGTAACAATCATGACACAACTTGAATTCTTCGTAAATAGCGATCGCATGATCAACTAGGGGTGGGGTCAAGGGGAGAATCTGAAGATACTATACGCCTCCATAATCCGAATCCCCAATAGTTTGCTCTACCACGACGACAGGCTCCAACCGGTTGAATTTCCGACGCTTATGCTTTGTAAAGCGGGATTTCAGGAAAGGCAAGAAATACAGCTATCGACCAAATTTAGACTAAACCTGGCAAGCTCCAGCTTGTCTCATTGGAGACCGTGGAACCCAGATCCGCTTACTAATAACGTCACGGACTCATCAACCTCCTCTCTTCATGGTCGCAAGAAAACCTCCACCATCCCAACACTCCAAATCCATACACGATGCCTCAACCGAATGCCACCGGCACTCCGGCCTCGGATACCGAGTTTCGCAAAACATGGGACCGTGAAGAATACGCCAAAAAGGCAGCCGACGAAGAAGCGAAGCGCAAAGCCGAAGGCAAAGCCCGATACGAAGCAAAGCTCCTGGGCAAGAAATACCATGCGCCAGTCGACTTTTCCTCCCTCGAGGAGACGACCGCCCGTAACAGGCGACTAGATGTCGCGTCGATGGTGGGCAAAACGACGATCGTGCCGGCCGGAGCCTCGATGGGCAAGCGAGGCGTTGGAGCTGGATTCTACTGCAAAGACTGCGACCTTACCTTCAAGGACAATATTCAGCTGGTCGAGCACTACAACAGCAAACAGCATTTGATTGCAACTGGTCAGAGCGGGGAGGTGAAACGTGCTAGTGTGGAGGATGTGCGGATGCGTCTGCGCATGCTGTCGCATAGGAAGCGCGTGAGGGAGGAAGAGGAACGAAGGGCTTGGCAGCTTGATCTTGGTGAGAGGTTGCGGGAGCGAGAGGAGATCGAAGCGAAGGAGAGGGAGGAAAAGAGACGCAAGCGGAATGAGAAGCGCCGGAAGGGCAAGGATGATGTTAAGCAGGAGGATAGCTGGGAAGGGAGACTGGGAATCATTGCATGATGGGGATTCTGAGAGTGTACAGTCTATTTATGATACCCATGGCGTTCTGGGGCCTGTTTTGGTTGTGTTCATAAAAGGTGTTCCTCGGTGAGGAGCATTGCATTGCAAAAAATGATAAATATTAAATCATGACTCCGATAAACACCCGAATCCAGGACCAAAACCTCCCAGAAACCGAAAACACCGCATGATGCTGTTTCATTTAATCCATGCATTCGATGGCCTCGAGCCGCTGCATGGCCCTACCACCCTCCTTCTCGAACTGGCCGACGAGCCGTTCGCATTCCCTCTTCAGGCGCTCCTCGCCGTTCTTTGCGTTCCACATAATCCACTCCTCTACCGTCATCTTCTTCTCCGGGCTGGTCAGAGTGCCCTTGATATTCTTGAACATGCCGGCCAGGTCAGCATTCTCCTTATCACTGGCCTGCCCGAAGAGAACCTCATCAATGTCCACAGGCGTCCAGGGGTGTGCGGATGGCGGGAACCCGGCATTGGCATTGCGCTTGGATGGAGACGGAGTGCTGGCAACCAGTGGGGTTCGGGGCTTTAGCTCCTTGGATGCTGACGATACAGGCGGGCGGGCTGTGGAAGGACGGGACGAAGGAGGGTGATTTTCAGCATCGGAAGATTGTGGCGACATGGAGGGCGTATTCAAACGAGCTGTCGGGAGTGGTGACACTGCCCTGTTGGATTCATGGGAGGTACGTTGAGGCTTTGACCTTTCTTTCCTGCCAGATCCTTGTAATTCAGAGAAGGATTGTGCAAGATGCTCCTCCTGGGGAATGTCACTGAATCGTTTCGTCGTCTTTGCTGGCACTGGTGTCCTTTCGTGGGCCACAGGTGGTTCTGGTGAGGGTTCCCGAGGTGCTGCAACCATTTCAACTTGGTCTGGAATGTCCCCAGGGCTTCCAAACACGTCGTCGTCATCTCGAGATGGCGATCTGAAGTCTCCGTCTTCCTGGGCCAGCTCTGGGGGAGGAGTCTCTTCTGTCTTCTTAGTCTTTTTTGATTTCTTTGCCTTGACATCCTTCTTCGAGGACTTTTTCTTCACGAATTTTTCTTCGGGTTCCGTGTCAGGATCTCGTCGAGACTCGGGTTCTTTGCTGATGATTTCCACCGAAACGAAAGATTGGCGCTCAGATTCACGTCGAGTCTCATCCGCAGACTTGAACTCGGAAGACTCTCGAGTAACCGGAGCATTGGAAGATTCCTCCTTCTTGCTCTTCTTGCTCCCCTTCTTTTTAGATACTTTAGCTGATTTCGACTTGGCAACTGGTTCTTCGGGTTCCTCTAGCTCCTTGGGAACATCGGCCTCCTCAGTTTCAGGAACGTCCAACTGATCTTCTTGATCAAATCCAGGCTCTTCGGGCTCCTGGGGGGTTTCTGGTGACTTGGCAGCAGCCTTGGCCTTCTTCCCGCCCTTGGTTTTCTTAGAAGCTCGGGGCTTTTCAGGCTCTGGTTCCTGCTCCTCTTCTACTGGCTCGGGGTTATCCTCGACAAGACCGGCCTCCAAAGCAGCATCCAATTCTGAATCGCGAGGTACACGTGTCTTGGAGGTGGACTTAGATGCAACAGACACATCGGATGCCTTTCGACTCTTCGATGTTGTACCCTTCTTTTTGCGACCTTTCTTGGTGGTTTCTTCTTCAGGTGCGTCGTCTACCGAGCCCGCATCGGCCATCACATGCTCATAGTCGTAGGCTTGAGAAACGCTGCTGCTGCGTGTTTTTGTCGCACGTCGCTTGGCTGGTGGTTCGGCAGGTGGCGGGGACTGGTTGAAGTCTTCTTGAACTGATTCCGGCTCGTCATTGTTCATCTCTTCACTGACTCGCTTCTTTCCTTTGCCACGCTTGGGCTTCGCCGGCTCAGGCGCAGG
The DNA here is from genome assembly GCA_018410145.1 of Penicillium corylophilum. Classification (NCBI taxonomy): domain Eukaryota; kingdom Fungi; phylum Ascomycota; class Eurotiomycetes; order Eurotiales; family Aspergillaceae; genus Penicillium; species Penicillium corylophilum. The sequence goes on along the minus strand of JAGUQL010000016.1, from coordinate 451,928 downwards.
CTGTACAAGCTCGATCTCGTCGACATCCATCTGGCTTTCTATGTCGACATCCTCTTTCTTACTCTTCGAACTTTTGCCCTTGCCTTTAATTCCCTTTTTGGAAGCCTTCGGTTTCACAGTTGCTTGAGACATCATGCTCTGATCGATTGATTCATCGACATCCGTTTCGGGAGCTTCGGATGTAGTGGTGGCGATAGACTGGGTCGAGAGTCGTGATGATGCTTTGGAAGTGCGGCCCTTCTTCGATTTGGAGCCTTTGCCCTTTTTCGCCGGGGGTAGTGCGAAGACGAAGAAGGAACAATCCGAGGAACGGCGATAGTGTTCATCGCTAGTCATGTTAGTTAGTTTTCTCCTTTTAGGCAAGGGCGGGGTCGCGACCTACAAAGGATCGTCCTTGGGCTCCCAGCCATCGAGCGAAAGCTTGCAGTAGGGGCAACTAGCTAGGTCATTGCTCTCTTCGGTCGGGCAGAAGTACCATCCACCCTCAACCATCTAGTGCATTTGTAAGTATGATAACAGGTGAAAGGCACATTCATCCTACCTTCTCCGATTGGCAGACCCATCCACGTTTGCCATCATGCGGCCAGGCCGCTCCGAAAGTCGCGATTCGCGCTTGGGTAATACGATCACCGGTCGGGTCTTCGATAGTGGCGGGGTTCGAGCTACGCTGCTGGATATCAATCATGATCGCCCAGCCGCAGTCCGGCGAGTGCTTGAGATGTTCCGTAATCGGATTGTCCTCCTCCTCCCATCCATCTAATGCGCGATTGCACTGAAAACATGTTGTATTGTCTGGGTTTGTTTCGTAGGGTTTGTAGTAGAAGCCTGCGTGCGCTAACTAAAGACGCTTCTTGTCAGCATCGTCTCATCCGAACTTGAGAGCTTTAATCTTACTTCAGCAGGTGAAGGGTTGTGGTGAGGCCATCCGATCGCTTTGGAGCTTTTAGTGGTTGAGGAACGCCTCTCGGGTCTAAGAACCGTGTCGAAGCTGGCGAGGCGCGCCGCAAATGTGTCCATATTTGTGCTCATAATTCAGGTACGCAGAAGGGACTGTCGGTCCCCGAATCTGCGTCAGACACAGGGGCTGTAATTGTCGTTATAGGCGAATTTGTCGATGTTGACTGCGGAGTGTTTGGTGTGTTTACTTCCGTTGTTATGCCAAACGCGCATTCACGTGATCTCTTTAGTCAGCCCTCCGGCGACGTCAGACCCGCAAGTGTTCGGAGCCCGCGTGAGACCCAGTTCAATTCAACGTCTCCCCGCCCATTGAATTCTGTAAAGCGCACTCCATGGTGGGGAGCGCTGTTGACTTTTGATCCCCCTATTTTGAGCCCGCGTGCTCCGCTCCTTCTCTTTCGCTTCGCAAACATGCTCTCAACTGTATGATCCAGCACCCGAGACACTACCTGCCTGGGATTCCGCGCTGACAATCGTGTCTCTTTCTAGATGGTTGCCCCTCGGACCACTGGCCTTAGCTCTCTCTGGCGGGCTCGGGTCCCCTTGTCACCTCACCTGGGTCTGCCGGCGTTGGCTCGCTATGTATCAATCCCATCTTCCCCGACCTCCGACTCTCCTTTCCGACAATCTACGAAATCCGACTTGTCGACGTCAAATTTACTATGCAATGTCCCCTATGGACGACCGTCTTCTGCAGCCTTCTCAACCTCTCCCTTGCTGTCCGAGTCGGATTGGGACCATAATCCGAATCTAGCGATTTCGAACTTCTCCGAGCTTCCATCGAAGGACTTTGGTGTGAACCAGCATATGATTATTAACCAGGAGTTCAAAGAAGCTCTTCGACAAATTCTCTGGCAATTTCGGGCACCTATTCGATATGCATTTGCCTACGGCTCAGGTGTCTTTCCACAGACTGATTCCGCCGCAGCCGGTTCAACACATCCATCTGCTCCCGCGGCCATCAAAATCATGCAACAAGGCTCCGGGAAGATGATTGACTTTATCTTTGGAGTATCCTACACACAACATTGGCATTCATTGAATCTTCACCAACATCGTGACCACTATTCGGCACTCGGGTCATTCGGATCATACCTGGTTTCTCAAGTGCAGGATAAGTTTGGGGCAGGTGTTTATTTCAACACCCACGTCACCGTTAACGGAACTTTGATCAAGTACGGTGTGGTCAACTTGGATACGCTTTGTACAGATCTTACCTCGTGGAACACTTTATATCTCGCGGGTCGGCTGCAAAAGCCGGTCAAAATCCTGCGCGATCACCCTAAGGTACGCTTGGCCAACCAGATGAATCTGTTGTCTGCTTTGCGAGTTGCATTGCTGTTGCTCCCGGAACGATTCAGTGAGTTTGAGCTCTATAGTACCATCGCGGGTATCAGTTATATGGGTGATCTACGGATGGTGCTTCCAGCTGAAGACCCCGGGAAAGTTCGCAATATTGTGTCCAGCCAGATGACACACTTCCGAAGACTCTATGCGCCTCTCATCAACAATCTGCCCAATGTCACTTTCAATGACCCCCGCTGTAACCAGAGCGATTGGATCGATGACCCAGACGCTATTCTGGCCATGGTGCAGGATATGGACCCGGTGAAGCGTGGAAACATGGTCCGCCGACTTCCAGAAGCCTTCCGCGAGAAAGTATACTTCCAGTACCAATCTCGGTACCAGATCCCGCGAGTTGAGTTCAACAAGATGATGGCAGATCAGAACGAGAAGAATGCGGAAGTTGTTCGTCGGCCCGAGGGAGGTCCTTTTGAACGTCGGATTGCTGGTGACGATCACCTGCAACAGGAGGTGGCAAACTCGATCAAGAAGACTATCCGCTGGCCCAGCACAGTTCAGACCATTAAGGGACCCTTCACTGCAGGTATCAGAAAGAGTTTGACCTACTTGAAGGAAAAGCGAGAGAAGCACAAGAAGGCTCAGGCCCAAGAAAAGGTCAAGATTGACAAGCCTGTTACCAAGAGCACCAAGAAGGAGTAACCGTCCCTTGGAAGCATCCCGGTGCAGACAGTTGTATACCAGGTGAGGCATATGCAGGCGTTGTGTGGCAGATGTATTAAATCTACGTATTTGATATCTATGCATCATTAAAACTACATGAACGATCTACATATAGATTTTGTCACCTTCTTTTACCATGGTTTTCCCGGAAAGAAAGCATTGAGTTCAGGGTTGGAGAAGAAGTATTTCATCAAGGCGAGCGTAGTCAAAAGTGAAAGTCTCCGTTCAGCGTCACGCAGTACCTTCACTCGGCATCCATCAGCACCATCAAGACCTAGATGGCATACGCAGCAGCAGCAACCAGTGCCATAGTCTACCGTCTGTTAAACAGTCGTAAGAACAGTTAGACATGATAACAAGCTCATCAATAATGTGCTGCAGTCCTCTCTTCGTAGGTAGGTCGCGATTTTTCGAATACCTTTCCAAATACTCGCGTTCTTCTCGTCCTTTTGTAGCCTCCGTAAGCCTCAGCAAGGAGATCTGGATTGGTAAGTGACCTTTCGTAAGGAAAATGCCATGCTAAACATACCTCAGCACAGTCAACCTGTGTGTATCTCTAAAACCCGGCAGATACCTCTTCCAGATCCCTCTGCGTTCGTACTAGGCTCTGTGGAACCTCCCTCTATGTAGCAACTCCGTCTTCCAGGCTAGAATCAGATACTGGCAGAATTCAGCAGCAGGATGATCTACTGCAGATCCATCTTCTGGGAACAACGGTTTCAAGTTCTTTTTCAGTGTCTCAACTCGAATATTGAGTCTCACCACGCGCAGATCAAGAGAGACAGAAGAGCTTCTGTTCTCATCTTTACTACACAGTCGCAGCAATGTGCCGATCAGGATTAACACACCGGCCTCTGCGTCAACTATGTACGGGACGAATTGCGTACTACTATGTGCTGAAAGGACCCACCATCCCGACCCTGCATGAAGCAAGTACATAAAGCAAGTACGTTACAGGATGAAGAATAAGGCCAATGTATGTATACTACCCACGTGGAACCTGAAGCAATTAAGAGTGCATCCATCCGTATGGAATGGAAAACATCAAATCGTCTTGGAGATTGGTCCACCTAGCTGGTAGGTAGTATGTCCGTATGGGCATTCACAACAGTTAAAATAGGTAACCTAGTTGAGCCTTATAGGCAGCGTCTGCTTCGTCCCAATTCCTCTGAGATGTATTTCTTCACGAATTAGGGGTTATGCACGTGTTGAGATATCCATAACTTTCATAGCTTGGCTTTGTGAAAAGAGTACATCCATGTCTTCGTAGAGAGCGTCATGGCCGACATCGGGGGACATAACGGACCACCTACTGATAAAGGAGCTATAACACGACTTGACGCCATATACATAGTTAGTCCCTTTAATCATGTAGTGATTTTAATGCAATTTCAATCGGCGAGTCTGAGTCACACATTCCAGTGTATCGTGAGTCAACCTTGGGAGCGCTTCCGCTTTCTCTTCGATAAATTTCCCCGCCACCCCACCAACTTTGCTTCTCGACAACATCGTGCTTCGACCCCCGGCACGTCATTCACAATGGCTCCCAGGACCTCTCCATTTAACCTGGCCACATGCGCCCGTCCTAACATCTTGAAATTGCAACCCTACCGCTGCGCAAGAGAGTACGTCTACATCTCCGATGCGGTTCCGATCTCGCGCTAACAAATCAGTGACTACAAAGACGACGGCACGAACGTGCTTCTCGACGCCAACGAGAACGCCTATGGTCCAGGATTGGCATTGAACAGTGAAGGCGCATTGCAAGCGTCCCAGACTGGCAATGCGACAGGGGCTTCTAAGCCCGAGATTGACTTCTTGGGTTTGAACCGATACCCCGATCCGTGAGTGACTTCTTCAATCATGAGCTATTGGAGAACCATTCTAATACACAATACTCTGCATAGCCACCAGGTCGAACTTAAGCAGCTCTTCTGCAACCTCCGTAATACTCATCACCACACACCGAAGACCCTGCGACCCGAGAACCTCTTCGTCGGTGTCGGATCAGACGAAGCGATCGATGCATTGCTCCGGTGCTTCTGCGCTCCCGGCAAGGACAAGATCCTGACGTGCCCCCCGACCTACGGAATGTACAGTGTGAGCGCGCAGATCAACGACATTGAGATCGTCAAGGTGCCGCTTGATGTGAACAACGGCTTCCACCTTCAGCCGGATAAGGTCAACGAGGCGCTATCCGCAGACCCGTCCATTAAGCTGGTCTACATCTGCTCGCCAGGTAACCCGACCGCCAACCTGATCCGCAAAGAGGACATTCGCAAGGTGCTGGAGCACCCGACATGGAATGGAGTGGTTATTGTGGACGAGGCATACATTGACTTCGCCGAGGAGGGCTCCAGCTTAGCCGAGTGGGTAAACGAGTGGCCTAACCTAGTCGTGATGCAGACACTGAGCAAGGCGTTCGGTCTTGCGGGTATCCGCCTGGGCGTTGCCTACAGCAGCCCGGAGATCACGAAGTTGCTGAACAGCCTGAAAGCCCCCTACAACATCTCCAGTCCGACGAGCGCTCTAGCATCCGCGGCGCTAACGGAACCCAACATGGCAGTCATGCGCAAGTACCGGGAACAGATTGTCGCCCAGCGTGTCCGGCTGGTGCGCGAGCTGCCTCAGATCCCCGGCGTAGGCCAGTTCCTGGGTGGGTATGACGCCAACTTCCTGCTCGTGCAGATCCACGACGCAGAGGGCCGACCAAGCAACGTCACTGCGTTGGCCGCTTACGAGTCAATGGCGGAGAAGCGCGGGGTGGTGGTGCGATTCCGAGGCAAGGAGCACGGGTGTGAGGGATGTCTGCGCATCACGGTCGGCACGGAGGCGGAGGTGAGCAAGTTCCTGCAGGAGCTACGGACCGTGTTAGCAGGACTGCACGGCGGAGTCGGCATCCAGTCACTTCGGGATGAGGCGAAACGGGAGGATGCGGCAGCTGCGGTGGTTGGGTAAGATAACGAGTCCGGGGTACGGAGACGAACGATACTCCGGAAAGGAACGAAGAATGGGGGCGCGTCCAGATGCCTTTTCCTAGAGCTTATCGCGGGTAATAATTGGTTGGTCACGGGCCTTGTGGTTAATCGTAAGCCTCTGGATTGGGGGCCAGCCCCCCCCCCAATCTGCGAGTGCTATCAGGACCGACATGGGCCTTCGTTTTACTCGGTGGCAAACCCTGGATCCTAGAACCTTGTATACTCGCGTCAATCGGAACGTGCCTAGGTCCTTGATGAGGGAATAGAGAAGCGGTGGAGTCCATAGTCCATAGTCCATAGTCTATAATCTATGGTTTCCAGCTCGGGCAATTCGTCAAACTCAAGAGCAATGAAACTCCGTAGGCACCTCTTCTAGGCAGCCCTCGTATGGAGAGTACTTGATGAGCTAGCGTCCGTAGCTAACCCCGGTTGTCGCATCGCTTGGCTCGTTCCGGGAACCCTGCACGTGTTTGCTCGATAAGAATTGCCTTTTCGATTTGTACCCTGGGACATTAATCACTTACACTTTGCCCTAGGAAGCTCGAGCCAATCCACTAAGTCTAGATATCATTAGCGCATACTCTCCTACGCGAGGGTCAAAGCTTCCGGACTCCGTTGGCCCGCGACGTTTGGAGTCCTACACCGTACGTCGTCCACCGCCATGATACATGTCGAGTTTCCTAAGTGGCGGGTATGAGCCCAAGACATATCGCTCTCGCTTATGCCAGTAATCCAAGTTGCTGACGCCAACTTAGCGGGCCAAATGATGAGATTAGTGCAAAGCATGTCACTGGTTGCTGTTATCATTCTCAGATTTGCTTTCCCCCGAGTCTTGAAAGGCGCCCTCCACCTCTCATATTTACCTTTCGTAGCCTCCGGGACTGACTGATTGCTCATCCCCTCCTCTCCCGTGCTTCAGAACCCTTCTCCCCTCTGACGATCTTAGTCTCCGATCGTGAATCCACTTCTCCACTGTTGACACTATCTTTTACGTGCGTCATGTAAAGACATCTTCCTCCCTCTTCGAATCGTCGATTCAACAAATCATCCCCCCGCTCCCTCAGCGGAGGCGCTGGGATCATGGAGCCGAGAAGCCTCTATTCCTCGACTGTTCCCGACTATGAGTCGCGAATCCAGATCAATCCGACTCTGTTGATGAGTTGGTGGGCAACGGGCTTCTCACTAGCTATCATCGTCGTCCGATTATGTGGTCGCTACGTTCGACTCGAGCGCTTCTTTCCAGAGGACAAGGTCATGGTGCTCAGTATCATTCCACTGACCATTCGCATGGTCTTGGTACATTTCGTCTTGATCTACGGCACCAACAATGTCAAAGTGGATGGGTTGACAGCGGAGGAGATATCCAAGAGAGAAATCGGCAGCAAGCTGGTGTTGGTCGCTCGGATATTTTACGCGATCTTGTATAAACCCCCTTCCCCCGACCCTTATTGGCGACCTGCAGCTTCGGAACTAACAGCCTGCACAGCATTTGGATGGCTAAACTCACCGTCTGTGAATTCTTCAAGCGGGTCACCGGTATGGTCTGGCGCCGCTCAGTCGCGGTCTTCTTACGGTTCATCAATTTCTTTCTCATATCAACACTGGTCGCCGTGGTCATCGCGACCCTGGCCGAATGCCAGCCCTTCAACCACTACTGGCAGGTTGTCCCAGATCCGGGGGCCAGCTGTCGCTCGGGCTACGCCAACCTCATTACAATGGGCACCTGCGATGTCATCACCGATCTCCTGCTCGTCGCCTTCCCCGTCCCGATAATCCTCATGGCTCAGATACCGAAGACACGCAAGCTCGGCCTTGTCATCCTCTTCTGCCTATCCCTGTTCTTAGTCGCCATCACCTGTTACCGAGTCCCATCCGTCATCGACCACTACGGAGCCCAACCCTATCGCTCCCTCATCGCATCTCTCGAAATCCTAGCCGCGACAGCGGTCTCAAACGCCGTTGTGATCGGCTCTTTTGTACGCGATCGCGGCGTCAAGAAACTAAAGTATAAACGAACCCAGGGCTCTGCATCTGTTACCGAAAGCATGGACACCAGTCATACTCGACGAAACACCGTCATGCAGCACCAGTGGGGCAGCGACTCAGACCTCGCTGCAGGCATGGGTATCCGCTTAGATCCCAAGCTCTATTCGTCCGTTACATCAGATGCACCACAAATGACTGCCCCAACTCTTCCCCTCGCCGTCGCGCGTACTGGGTCCATTGACCCAGCATGGTCATTCAAGCAGAGCCGCTCATCAGACGACCGTATCTCAACAAACGACAGCCTCGACGTTAACATCAGTCCGCACGAATACATCAAGACGAACAAGCCTCGCGAGGCCCCTCCCACCCCGGCATCCCTATCCCGCCGGGTATCCTTCTTCGATGTGGGCGGGTTATTAACTCAAGACCAACCACAGCCCCATTCAAATACAAGGCGCTCGACTACTACCACCTCTCCGCCCGCTAGTACCGAGAATCAACGCTTCCGTCGAGGAAGCAGGGCTTTCTTCGAGGATCTCGGTGTCCTCTCACCACGAACTACTACATCTACTCCATCACGCCTCACATCACCCACGACGTCGGGTAATACCCCATCTTCTCACACTCTTCCTGTCTACCGAACTTCACCCGACGTCTCGCCCGTTGTGCCCCTGGACGTGGATGTCGAGTTGCAAGACGTCGGTGGGCTTTTAGCATCAAGGCATTCAAACGTCTAATCTAGGACGTAATGTTTTTCAATTAATCATGTAACGTGAACGGCTTTTCTCTTATTGGTCGGGAGTTGGATTTTGGATTTTGGATTTTGGATTGGATTGAATTTCCGGAGTTTTTTATTTTGGAGTTGCTCATACCCCATGATGTTGTTCCTTTTTTTTTTTTTTTTTTTTATGCTTTACTTTGGCTAGCATTGGTGTTGGCGGTGTCTACCTTCATTTTCAGCATGTGAGGTTGACTTTACCTTTGGAGGTATTAGAGGATTTGGTTGTTGATATTGTATACCACATATACGAGACCATGAGGAATGTCTACTATAGAGAAGCTACCTATCAAGCTACTTCTCAAGCTGCTTAAAGCATGTTTTACTTGAAGCGCGTAGATAAACATCCAGTGTATTTCATCTAGCTTGAATAGCAAACACAACGGAGATTACTATGTAAAATCACAGATCAGAAACCCCCGCCCCCCGTGGATGTTGGAGAAACTTCGCCTGTACGCCATGCTGCCCATAATACAAGGGGACCGACTTTTTTTTTGTTCGATTATGGTGCAAGAAAACTCCGTGTCCAAGCTCCGGTGCCCTGATCTATTGCAACCGTAGACCTCGATTTTCCGCGAAACAGAAACGGAGAAAGGCATGGCAGCAGCAGAGACTTCGTCGGAAAGGACTTGATGCGCAATTGGGTATGTGTTCTCGATACCTCTCAAAGCAAAGAGACGATTCGATTCCTTCGGAATGGAAGATAGACATAAAAATAACACCGCTCTGGTCCCTTAAATGACCCAGCGGTAACTGGCGTAACGACCAGCCGTCTCGGACTTCCGGATAATCTTGACGACCTGCCCACGGCGCAGACCCAGGTACCGTGCGACGGGGTCGGAGACCTGCATGCGAGGCAGCTGGGACTCCTTCAGGCGGTACCGCTCCAAAAGCTTGCCCTTTTCTTCGGGGCTGAGGAGAACGTGCTTGGGCACGAGTTCGTGACGGGTGATGTTGACCAGCAGATCCTGCTCCTGGAAGTGTTCGCAAATGCGACCGGGCACGCCGCTCAGCAGGCGCACGGCAGAGGGCGAGATCGGGGTCTGGGTGATGAAGACTCCAGTGTGGAAGTTGCTCTCGTCGACGATGTGGTTAAAGGCGCGCACCTGCTTAGTGCCGACGCCGGAAGAGTCAGGGCAGAAGTCGACGTAAATCGTGCCGCAGTCGGGCTGGGGGGTCGGGTTCGATTTGCTCGGCAGAGGAGTGTACTTCATCTTCATGACCTCGGTGGGGCGGGCTTGAATTTTCATCTTGGTGCGGCTGTTGAGGAGAAGTGAATGTTAGTTGAGGACGGCGTTGAGAGAGTGGGTTCCTTTTGGTATTCTTTCTTGCGAAATCTTCAAAACTCAAGGATCACATACTCAGGGTAACCCATGGGGTCAGCATATTTGGCGCGAAAGTCGTTTAGTGACAGCTGAAGCTCCTCATCAGACACCTCATAACCCTGGATCCAGCGCAAACACACCGTTAGCTTCCAATCATCCAATCGCAAAGGACTCCGTCAAGGTCTTACCCGGTCTGCTAGCATCTCATAGACAGTCCTCCAGGTGCGCCACAGGCGCGTCATCTCCCGGTCGGAGTCTCCGCCGTGCTGAGCGATTTCTCCGTCCATTGTAAATGCAAGTGGAGGTGAAAGGGCGTAGTGAAAAAAAGCGGAGGTCGGAAGATAAGTGAAGTCGAAAAATCGGCGGGAACATTCTGCCAGGCAACGCCAGGGAAAGCGGAGAAACCAACCGAACCATTTAATTATTCGAAATCGTTTCTTCCCCTTTCCCCTCGTGCGCTGCGCTTTTTTTTTCCTTCCTGCTTCACCTATTCTCAATTCTTTACTTCTTTCATTCGCTCCTTTGAATTTTCACAATGGCCAGCCCTGCCCCCGCGGAGCCGAAGGTGAGGCCCACCAAGCCCGATGAGGAGGCCTACAAGGCCAGCCTTGCCCAGGCCGAGAAGGAGCACACTGCGGCTCAAGAGAAGCTGGTAAGCAACATTCATTTCTCACTTTTGAGCGACACATTGGATTTTAAGGGCCATTGGGGTGATTGCGCTTCCTTTCTTCCGAACGGAGGCATGTTTACCTCACATGCCACCTATGTTGTCTTCTCTTTCATTTCTATGTGACTCAATCGCTAACATGCGCAATAGAACCAAATCAAGGCTAAGCTCGACGTCGCCAAACCCAACAACTCGGACTCCCCGACTGCGAAGAAGCAGCAGGAACTTCGCGCCGAGCTATCCACCATTCGCCAGAAGCAGTCCGGCTTCAAGTCCTCCCGCTCCAGCACCCAAGAGAAGATCAATGCTCTTGAGTCCACCCTGAAGGCCCGCATTGCGGAGCAGAATGCCTCGCGCGGAAAGATGTCGTTCAAGAACGTCGAGGAGATCGACAAGGAGATTGCCCGCCTTGAGAAGCAAGTCGACTCCGGTACTCTGCGCCTGGTGGATGAGCGCAAGGCTCTTTCTGATATCTCCATGATGCGCAAGCAGCGCAAGTCCTTCGCCAGCCTCGACGAGGCCCAGAAGGGCATCAACGACCTCAAGGCCCAGATTGCCGAGCTCCGCAAGACCCTTGACAACCCCGAGGCCAAGGCTCTCAGTGACAAGTACACCGAGATCCAGAAGCAGCTGGACGAGATCAAGGCCGAGCAGGACGGTGTCTTCAAGAACTTGAACGCTCTGCGCGACGAACGCACCAAGCTTCGCAACGACCAGCAGGCCAAGTACGCCGCTATCAAGGAGATTAAGGACACCTACTACAAGGCCCGTCGCGCGTACAAGGAGCACGAGGATCAGATGTGGCGCATTCGCCGTGACCGCCAGAAGGCTGAGCGTGATGCCTTTGAGCGCGAGAAGCGCAAGAAGGTTGCTGACAAGAAGCTTGAGGAGGCTTCCGCCCTTGCCTACACTGACGAGATCCTCACTGCCCAGGGTCTTATCCGCCACTTCGATCCCGCCTACGACTTCGCCTCTCTGGGACTGGATGACAAGAAGACCGAGGGTAGCAACTTCCGTGCTGGCGTTGGCCGTACCGTTGACGACTCTGGCCTCAAGGGCATGAAGGTTGTGAAGAAGGACGACGAGGAGGACTACTTCGTCGGTTCTTCCGGAAAGAAGGGAAAGAAGGGTGGCAAGAAAGGCGCTGCTGCTGAGGGTGGCAAGTTCAACATGAACGTCGGTATTATTGAGGACTTCGCCAAGGTCAAGATCGACCCCCCGATGACCCAGGCCGATGTCCCTGCTTCCGTCGAGAAGCTGGCTGCCAAGATCCAGGAGTGGAAGGCCAACCAGGCCAGCAAGACCGAGGAGGTGAGTTTTCTTTTTATATTCGATCTCCACATGTCAATCTCTATCAGCTACTAACAATCCTCGCAGAACATTGCCAAGGCCAAGGAGGAGATCAAGCGCCTTGAGGAGGAGGAGGCTAAGATCGCCGAGACTAGTGGCGCCACCGACTTGAAGAAGAAGCCCGCTCAGGCCAACGGTGCTCCCACCGCCGATGCCGAGCTCACCCAGGAGCAGGATGCTGCTAACGATGCCGCTGAGGAGTTGAAGAAGGCCTCTATTGGGGACCAGGCTTAATTGCCAGAATCGGAATTAACTGGGGGTATTTCTTCATCCATTTACCTCCGTACAGTGAAGTCTAGCATTGCGTCTAGCATTTTTTTCTTTTGCTCTTGGCTCATATGCATTATTCTCCGCGTTGATACATGGACAGCGTTTGCTCAGTTTCAAAAAGCCAGAATTGAGAAGTTTCTTTGACAAAAAAAAAAAATAAAAAAACAAATCTGTAAATTCGTAGATCTCTCTCGTCATAGATTGATCAAATGTCATCTCCGAGGCAGATGACTCAGCTGCCGAGACCCCGGACCAAGGAACTGCGCCACCGTTCTGCAATTGGCATCCGCGCGTCTCTACAAAACCCGCAAGCGCCCTCGACCTTCTACCTCTTTTTCATTTTTCTTTCACTGCGCAACCCCTTTCAGGCCCGTTTTTATAGAGGGGTATCTTCCACATCACATCCCATCTTCTCCCCGCATCTAAAGTCCACCACTGATCGACAACTTTAAAGCGGCTCCACACCCGTCAAGCGCCGAAGATGTCCTACAAGCCCGTACGCCCCCCTCCCACCACCTCCCATACTCCACTATGAATCAGTGATTGCTAACATATGTACAGACCAGCCCTCCTCCATCCTACCACCCTCAGGCCGGCTACGCAAGCTCTCCGCAGCCCCAAGGTCAGGGCGCCGCAAACGAATACTACGGAGGTGGCCAAGGCTACCCTCCGCAGGGATACCCTCAACAGCAAGGCTATCCTCAGCAACCAGGCTATCCTCAGCAGCAAGGCTACCCCCAACAGGGCTACTACGGCCAACCGAACCAGATGTACTACCCACCGCAACAGCAGGGTTATCCTCCTCAGCCAGGCTACTTCCAGGGTGATCGCGGGAACCGCGGAGGTTCCGGCGCCGGTGGTCTCTGCGCTGGTCTCATGGCTGCGTTCGCATGCTGCTGCTGTTTGGACCTCCTCTTCTAAAATCGCTTCGGTATTCGTCCGAACCGGGCAATTTTGCCTGCGCCGAGACGCTACGGATGCGAACATGCGACAAATGACGGGATATCCCATTGGGAAAATGGCGCACTCGGGGGCTCTGGGATGAGTATGTGGTCTTCTTTCGTTGATCGGCGTTTTCCAAGAATCTGGATTGGGATTCGGATTTTGTTTTCTTTGAAGATTGGGGGGTGGTTTTTCCTCTCGTACATATTCTTGGTTTTCTGTATTATCATTGGCGCAAAACCAAGACCTGGCATTGAGGACTTCGTCCTGGGTTGTTGAAATTTCTTTTTTATATGTGCAATTGTACAATTCATTCAAAATTTCTTTCCAAATTGACTTCCTTTTGAGATGTTACTTGAACCTTTGGAAATCATCATCCGTATTCGTGAATAGACCGCTGAATAAGTAGTAGGCATAGCAGCGAAGTGCGCAATATTATGGACATAAGAAATATACAAAAGAAACGCAAAGCATAACACATTAGGGTATCGCCGATGCAAAATGAAATAAAACACACTCCCCCAGCAAACGCAGCATATTGCAAGGCCCGAAGCTCAGTCAGTAGAAACTACCGTGCGAGCTCCCACCACCATATTCACGAGGATCCACCCTTCTCACCCCAGATCGATAACTCTTCGCCCTCTGCGGCGGCGACATAGTTGACAACCCGGAAGACTCTTCCTCAACAACCTCGATTACCCTCGACTCGCGAGAATCTTCCGTGACTTCGGTCCCAGTCACGGACTCCTCAACCACAACACGATCGGGAGCACGCCGCCGTCGGTACTCGTCATATCGATCCTGGTCTTCAACGACTTCGATCATCTCACTGCGTCGCGACGATCCCCCGCGCCGACTGCGCACGACTACCTCCTCTTCGTCGGTGATTGTTGAGGAGGTGCCGCGCGCTAAACCACCGGGGTTCAGGGATACGAAGGTCAGGTATAAGATGAGGCAGACGCCGCCGACGGTACCGAGGACGATGCCTGCGACGAGACCTGGGGTAGGGCCAGTGTTTACGTGGCCGTAGGTTGCGGGGATGGAGATTGTTGTGTAGCGTTTTTGGAGGTTGGAGGAGAGGATGCGGTCGTCGAGTGCGAATGGGGATGTTGTGACTTTGGTTGAGTCGAGGTCTGCCAGTGGCAGTGGGAGGGAGTTCATAATGTAGGTCGTGTGGTGTTGTGTTGTCACAGGTGGACGGCTAGGTTGGGGGGGGAGACGTAGCGTGGTGAGTTGTTCGAGAATGCGGAATCTAGATGTGGGATGCTCGCGCGGAGCGATGTAGGTTGAAATTCGGATGATACAGGCGTGAGGAGAGTTAGGAGTTGAGATGAGATGGAAAAAAGGCAAGGGCTGGAGGGGGCTGGGGATCTACGTCGGTGTGGAGCCGCGTTGACATCTGAGATAAACCTCACTTTCTTCATCTTTAAATGCTTAGATATTCTAGGCTAGGTGTAAATCAGTCTGGAAATTCCCCCAGCTACACTCTTTGAATATCAAATCGTAAATAGATCAGTGTTGTTTACTTTGTGAACTGTGGAGAGGAGGGGGCTATCTTGGGACAACCACGGTTATAGGGAAGATACCGGGGCGATACTAGACCTTGAGTTGCCGAGTCCAACTTCGATCTCGACTGCCTCCTACCTTAACCCCCATTAGCATCGTTACTCGGTAGTCATCCGAACATTGAGGTGGAGATGGCACATACTTATCTCGACCCCACTGATAACACATACTGAGCCAATCAGCTGGTCATCGTCTACATGATAACGAAACTCCAAAGCTCCTTCTCTACAAGACGATCAATCTGCATCTTGCGTGTCCGGTTTCCAAACGTGCTGCAGCATCCGCGTTGGTCAATGCTATAGGAGGTACCTCCAACATCTGGGCTTCGTACTTGTACTACGCAGGACCGCACTTCTACGCTGCGTTCGGAACGCTGATGGGAAGTGGAATCTTGCTGGGCGTTGTGGTTACTATTTATCGCTGGCTCATCTTGCGCGAGAATAAGCACTTGGATTCTGGTGACCCCGAGCACATTGCAAAGGCTATCAAGGGCGGTGTTACGGAAGAGATGGTCCAACTTAAGTGGCGTTATGAGATGTATTAAATGGGGGTTCAAGTCAATTGAGTTGTAGTATTGGGAATTTGAGTCTAGGAACTCGAGTATATTCAGATCAACTTGGCTTTCATAATAACAATCTGGGGAAGTATACCAACTTCGGCTTCTCGGGGAAGTCAACACTGGGGTCCAGGGGCAACTTAGTATTACCTGGTGCGAGTGGCGTAGTTGGGACCTTTGGCTTGGGGGTTCCAGTGCTGCATTAAAGCGAGTTAGGTTCGATTCCTTCGGGTTCGTCAGAAATTCTCTCGGGAGTTTTTATAGCCTGTAGTACTGGCCATGCTACGGACCTTTTTTCGTCATTAAAATTTAGAAACTTCTGACGCCTGTTGGATACACGCCAAGTGGGTTTGATTTTCTGGTGGGGCTTGGTGGAGCTAATGTCGTTTTGAGGTTATTCGCAGCGTGACTGGAACTGAGACTTGGGGCATCCGAAGTATGTCGCGTACCCTGACATACGCTTGCCGAGGTCGGCTCAAAATTCTCGTCTCTGTGATCATGGTTGACTTATGCTGCCAGCTTTGAGACTTCATTGTCTACAATTAAACCTTTGGAGATCGGAAATTTCCAGTTGGCGAATCTCAGTAAGTGTCAACGAGTCCAAGCGAGTCCAAGCGAACTTTCCTCACTTCCCTCACCTTGGTACACACCTTCACTTTTCTACGCGCACATCTCCAATTACGCACGTAAATCTGAGCTTTCCCACGTCTTTACTCATTCTTGACTTTGCTCCATTCATTTGTCTTCCAGGCATTATGGCTCCTACAGACACCCCCAAGAAGGGCGTCTCCACCAAGGGAGCCCCGGCGAAGAAGACTCAGTCCCCTATCAAGAAGACCAAGGCCCGCTCCAAGGTTACTGTCACTGATCTGAGCAGCAAGAGCACCGAAGCCATTACCTTCCTCTGGGCCGCTCTTCAGCACGAGCTTAACAAGAACAACAGCGCTGTGAGTCTTCCCCCAAAATGACCTGCTCACTTCACTTTTTGAAGTTCACTTTTCCACGTCAGAGCGGGTCTAGTCGAGCCGTGTAGAGCCAAGTCAAGTCGTGTCGCATCGCATCGTGCCCAGCCTCCGATTCTATATTAACAACACCCAATTTCAGGTGGACTACCAGGCCGTTGGTGATGCCCTTGGTATCACCAAGTGCGCCGCTACCTTCCGCTACTACCGCATCCGAGATGCCTTTGCCAACGACGCCGAGAACGCCGAAAACCCCGGTCAGGATGGCGGAGAGGAATCCCGCACCGCTAAGCCGCGCTCCAAGAGCAGCAAGAGCACCAAGTCCGCCGCCAAGGAGCACAGCGACTCTGAGGATGCCGCCGCTCCTGGAAACAAGAGTGAGGACCTCGGGATCGTTATCAAGGAGGAAGAACCTGACATCAAGATCAAGACTGAGCAGACTGGACAGACCGAGCAGAATGTGGATTATGAAGCTATTGAGTCTGAGGCTGAGATCCGCCATGTCAAGGTGGAAGAGGTTGACTTCGAAGCTTAGGTGGATTCGGATGCATATGCCTAGTGGGATTAGAGTGGGGAAAAGTTTCATATGGAGTAGCTACGTCCATAAATGATTGCTGCAGTCCAGTTTTCGTGAGATGATGATGTTATCCATTGCAAGCACAAGCACGGATGAAATATCATGGATTGTGGAACATCAATCGCTCTTAGGCACAGACATGTTGAAAGGCAAATCGAAGCATGGCCCAGCATTCTCCTTGCCAGAAGTAACCTTTTCCAAGCCTGGTCGAGACATCTCGCGTCTGATCATGTTTGCCAGCTCATCTTGACCCTCGATGGCTGTGACAGTTGCACGTCTTCGTATGGAAGACCTTATCTCCTGCTCCATATCCGATATTTGACTATTCGGAGTCTCTGGGCTCGTTTCCTCTCTTGTTAACGCATCTCCTGTCTGCTCTGCAATAGCCGCGGATATACGGTCTTGCAGCGCCTTCTCTTCCACTTCCTGCTTCAGCACCGCGTAGTGGGATCGGCGGTAGACTCCGATCGTGCTGAGTACCAAGCCAACAATTTCGTAGACGAAGAGCACAGGGAGAGCGTAGTAGAGCTGCGGATTACAGCCCCGCGACCAGATATCAATCAAGACGTTGAAGACACTATGCGCTGGCAAGGCATAGCCCCATCTGTAGAATCCCGGCGATAATTCAAACGGCAGCAAGATGGACGTGACATTCAACACAATCCAGGTTACTAGTGCCATAGGCACGAAGGGAGGCGAGATCCAGATCGTGAATACATCGAGAACGAGGAAGTTCAGATGTGCAAACAGCCACAGAGCCATCCAGGTTATCACATACTGAGAGCCACTGACATTCCAACCGTGGCGGAATGCCCAGATTGCACCCGTTACGCACAGCGAGCCCACAAAGGTGTAGGTGCCGGAAATCATCTGGCGGACGATCGCAACTCGCCGAGGCTTGACGGTTGTGTAGAGTTTGTATTGGGAATAAAGACCGTTGACGTAGCCCAGGTAGAAAAATTCCTGGATCAGAATCAATATGATGCATAGAGTATTATAGATCAATCGAGAGCCTTGCGTCGTCGGTTGAAGGTTATCAGAAGTCAAGGTCCAAGGGTCGGAAAACGCCGATACAGCGGCAGAGTTGGAGCTGTTCAGGTTCTTGATGACCTGCGGGGTGGTCCTTTCGGAATAAATGACTCGTGCTGCATCTGACAGCTCTTTCATGCTTTGATAAACAGCAGAGTCCACAACGGTTGAATAGCGCGCCTCGTTCCACACCACGGTCATAACATCGCTCTTATTGTATAACGAAGCGTCCGTTCCGCCTGCAAACACAGCAGCCAAGCGATTCGAGGCATTGGCGGTCGTGTAAAAGCCGCCCCAGAATTTGATGTCGCAAACAGCATTATCAATGGTGCGCGGCTCGGAATATGTTGATGGGGAACGCTCAAATAATGTTGGGAAGCCGGGGCCCTTCAGCTGCTGATACGCATCTCGGACCGCGCTGCCGATTACCCCCCCATCGTAATCAACAAACAGAATGTCAATGTTGTGGATGTGGGTAGTCTGCTGGAAGAGAGAGCCGAATAGGTAGCAGAACAGTCCTAGGAACAGCAATTGGAGCAAGAGAAGGTTGGTGGCGGCCGCCTTTAAAAGGGCCAGTCGAAGGGGCCGAACAGAGGGATCATGGATGCTGGGCCGGCTTTGTCGCGCCTTTGGATAGAACCCCATCTGATCCGTGTGAGGAATTTTCAAAGGTCCATAGAGAAGTTTGAGGTTTCTGGAGTCATGTAGAAGAGTCGGAAGTAGCGGATCGCGAGCTTCTGATCAGGGAGGAATCTCAGGTTGGAATACGAGATCGACAAGGGTAAGCATATCTGCCAAGGCATGTCAGCTCGATTGGGCTCATTGTCCTAGCGTTGAATTACCTCTGACAGAAGGTCTGAAGCTCGTAGACGAAGCTCGTGGACAGTCTCAAGGTTCTCATCATCATTGCATAGCCGTTAAAGTGGTTAGCCGCAGATGGCAGAGTCTTGACGTAAGGGATGGGGTATGTAGGGTATGCGCGACGATTGAAAAACAAAACGTCTGCTACGAATGACTAGAGTAATAAAAAGTTTAGACTCGTAGATTATCTCCCTGGTCAGGATGTATACGCCGGATTGTTCTCCCCTAACTTCGGTAGCTATGAACAATCCCCAATTAATACGCTCCCCTGCGAGCCTGGTACTTGGGCTGATCCACTGACTCAACCCCACTCAATGAGGTAAGTACAGGAGTAGTGTTAGCCAACTCGAAGCTATCCAGCTTGGCCCCATCATCTCCCTGGGCCCACAGGCTCAATGCAAGCCAGTTGGTACCCTGGTAGTTCAGGATGCCCTCAGGAACAGGGTAGCTCAGCTGAGGGCCAATGTTGTTCACGTACTTGCCATACTGATATCCGTTGACGTACAGCTGGGCGCGGTACGTCAAAGGGGGAGAGGTAGTGTTCGCGAAGTTGAAGTACAGCGGGACGTCCCAACCCTTGGGCAGATCCAAATCGAAGCTTGCACTATAGAAGCGAATACCGGCCTTGGATAGGCCGTCGAGTGGGCTGCTGGATTCCCACTTCTGGGTGGGAGGCTGCGGCTGGTGGAATCCTTGCCGCTCGGCGTAAAGACCACCCTCGTTCAGAGGGCCACGAACCTTATCCCGGTAGTCCTCGCCGCCCAAGTTCCCGGTGAGCTTCCAGGTGACGGCGCTGGCGGAGTGTCCTGAGAGCTCATAGTTGAGGATACCGCGGGGGTCCTTCATTTCGTCTGAGCCGACGGTCCAATCTTCGTCCAGACCCATGTTATCAACGACCACGGTGATGACATAGGACTTGCCGGACTTCAGAGTCGGTAATGTGTATGTCGCATTATAGCTGCTATCCACGCTGGTACCGGCCCACGAGCCCACGTAGGTCCCATTGATCCACACTGAGCTGCCAAATGCTGTTCCGCCTTGGGTCTCCACAAAGAAAGTCTTTTCATCACCATTGGCGACGAAGTGGCCACGGTAAATGAGATATCCGGTGTGAAATCCATAGTCAGACCCATACAGCGAGGTCGGGGTTTTCAGTGGACTTCCGATACTGTTGTTTGTAGATTGGTGGTTGGCCACGGTCCAGAGAGAGTCGTCATACGAGTCTTGAATCTCGGGGAGAGTATCCAAAGACTTCCACTTCAGATCTTTCAGGGAAGGAATGTCAAGTTTCGGTGCGGTGTACTTGACGCTAGTCGACCAGATCCCGTTCTTGTCAACCTTGACAGAAGCCTTGTTGCCGTTGATGACCAGGTTCTTGGCCTTAGAAGGAGCCCCGATGACTTCAATTGAAGTCGTGGCATTGAAGTCGGCTGTGAGATGAAGGTCACTTCCCTGCAGATATGCAGTACGCACAAGGTATCCGGCCTTGACGATGATCGATGAGGCAGTGTTCTCATCGGATGCAAATCCAGGGGTCGTGCCGGAGCTTGGCACCTGAGGCACCCAGTAGTTGTAAACAGAGTTACGGTCTAAATAGTATCAGTGACAAATTTCCAATTTAGGCTTGCTCATCACTTAAAACTTACCGAGCAGGAAGATCTTCAGGTCGCCCACCTTGACGATGCGGCGAGTCATCGAAACATCCCAGCCGATGACAACAGCACTGCCCTTCTGTTTGGAGGTGATGCTGGAAGATGACCCCTCAACAACAGAGACATTCGACTTGGAGGATACGGCAATTTCATGGTGTTCATTAGGGCCCCCATAGACAACGAGAACCTTCTCATTTCCAAAGTTCTTCCAGGTGAAGACTTCGGCGGTCGAGTAGAGAATTTTAGTACCAGCCACATCGTAATCAACGACATGAATCTTCGAATCACGACCGCTGAGGGTCAGGCTTCCACCAAGCTGAGGAATGGTTAGTCGACCAGCACTGGTGGGAAGTCGCAGCTTGTAGCTGACAGAATCCTCGCTCGAGTAATCGGTGTGTCTGATCACAAAAAACGAGGAGGACGAGCTGTTGCTACCCAACAGGGGCGTCACGGTCAGATCGGTTGTGCTAGTGTAGGTCGAGGTAGTTGCATTCCCAGGAGTTGCCACCAAGTAAGAAGGCGAGACCTTGGCGAAGTTTCCAAGCAGTTTGAGTTCACTGTACTTCTCACGGGTAATGTTGCGAGATTCAGTAATTGCCGAACCATAATCATAGGATGTGTATCCACCGGGGTGACCTAGGTTACCCCAATTAGTACCACCAAAGATCTATGCAGGGTTAGCTTGATCAAAATCAACCAAAAGGTTAAAACGCACCATGTACAGATTCAAGAAAGCGACACCGAAGCTGAAGTCGTTCTTGTAAAAGACCCGTTCGAATTCGTGGTTCAGAAGCTCAGCACAAGCCGAGAGACTGCTTCCTCCCCAAGGGTCGAAGGAACCACCTTGAAACTGCAATACATTAGAAGATATCATCGGCAATTTCGCCCATCGCGGCATACCTCAACAAGTGAGTACGGTGTAGCTGGGCTTTGTTCCAAATGAAGTTGGCGGAAATTGGTTGGCAGTTCACCGCTAGGCCATGTCGAGGGGTTGGCGCAATCAAAGCCCAGGGGATAGCTATCATGGCCATAGATGTCAACGGCTCCTTCGCCGGAACCGGGGACATCATGACCCTCGGGACTGGCATCATTGCTGATCAAAGGAACCACGATGCCAGCATTACGAGCTTGGTCCTCAACGTACTGCATGTAGGCAGCATCCGGGAAGTCTTCGTATCCACAGCAAGCACCGGTATACTCATTCTCCGGCTGCCAAAGAATAACGGGACCGCCATTGGTGATTTGGGCCTTGGCAATGGTCGTCCCAACATGGGACATGTAGCTATACAAAATGTCAGGTTTGATAAATTCCAGGATTCCTCGGCGCTTGGAAGCTCGTACTTATCAGTTGCTTTCAGGTATTCGGGGTCACTGGTTCGTAGTGTGGCATTGATACGCTGCAACCAGCCCGGGAAGCCGCCTCCAGATGCCTCGGCATTGATGTAAGGACCAGGACGAGCAAGCAGGTATATTCCAGCCTCCTTGGCAGCGTCGAAGAATGGGTTGAGGTCAAAAATACCTTCAGCGCGGTACTCGCCCGGTTTGCCCTCAAGAAGCGCCCAATCAACGTAGAATGAGACGCAATTGAATCCGAGGGCCTTGACCTTCTGGAAGACATCGATATAGAGCGTCGAAACAGGCAATCTGCGATAAAATCCGTTAGACAAGATCTATCTGGCTCCTATCTTACACCCCATACCGGAATGGATGGAATTCGCCGCTAAAAATCATCATTCTCTCGCCGTTAATAAACAACGAATGTTCATCCCAGGTCACCTAATTTACCCACGTCAGTACTAGTCAGAATTTGTTCATTATGTGTATCACGTACATATTTCTGCAACAGAGCCCGCTTCGATGCCTCTGGATGTTCACGGATGGTAAATCCATCAAATTTATGGCTCAACACAGCACCCGCAGCCTGAGCAGCTAACCAGGCCACAGCCCAGGTAGACAAGAGCTTCATGATGAGCTAAGTCTCAGGGGGCAAAATAAAACTGTAGCTTGAAAGTACATTCCAGGTATCGGCGTCCTTTCTTATACAGTCGCCCTGGGGAAGATCGACAGGCGAATCAAACAAGGACCGGCTGGCATGCCGTATACTCCGAAGCGCAATAACTCGGGCGCGCCATTTCCCCCCTAAAAACTCGCAGCCTTGACCTCCATTGTGTCTCGTCATCTCGTCATCAGCAGGGGCAACAGAGTGGGGGGCTCCAATTTGGGTCCTGCCGATGCTCCGTGCCTAGGTGTCGCATGGTTGAGCAAGGCCGTCGCAAGGTCAGTGGAGAGATGCTACATCAGGGAAAGCGGAGTGATGATCCTAAGCTATGCGGGGTTTCCGCCGCAATTTTTCCGCTTATCATAAGGCCGCTCTTTGGGTTTGTTCAAGCATGGTGCGACTGTGCAATCGACTCGCTGGTGCCGCTGTAGTTGTTGATCGGACCCTGACTTTTTTATTCGGTTGTACCTGAATCCTACTGTTTGCCCCTTGCTACAAATATCAGTAACCGGCGAACTTATGCCCACCGTCTATCATGAAACGAGACTATTTCCCATGATTGTGAGGAAGCAGGCTCATCTATAATTACTAAAGTAAATCCTCTAATAACTTAATATATAAAGCAAGTTTACTCCTGCGGGGAAAGGGGTCTTGAATTCAGCCGACAGCAACGACCGATGATTCTCCGAACAAATCTTACGATGCAGATCGGGCAGGACTCGGCTAATTCCTGATGCGACCCCGAGGTCCTACGCTGGAGGTCTTGTTATGTATACTTCGGTATAGTGCATCCCGTATTCCCGAAGCGGTAAATTTCCATTGCTTTTAGTACATTCGGTGAGCGTGCGCCCCCGGTAATTGAAATCATGAAGGTAAAGTATCGATCATTGCTATATTTCCAAGTTCTTAGACTGTTGTGTTGAAACGGTCCTCCTCATCGCCGTCTTTCGTGTAGGTCTCGCGAGTCTCGACCTGCTCCTGCTCATCCTGGCCCACTTGGGCGTTCTCGTGCATCATTGCAACATCCTCAGCATCGGCGGTGCTCTCGACCACAGGAAGGGGACGCTGATTCTTGTCTGTCTTGTTGATGAGCGGGGTATCGTCGTTGAAAATGCGCAGCAACATGGCACGGCGCTCCTCCTTGGGAAGCATGAGGTTCAGGGAGTGCATCGAGCGCCAAAGAGGCAGAACCATGCGCTCGCTGTAAAAGTAAGTTAGAAATTTTATCAGTAATTCTGGGGGAAAGGGAACGAAAACATACGTAAGGCCACCCTCCTTTCCGCTGGGTTCAATGTGCAAAATGCTGCAGCCCATGGGGATGTCTTTGACACGCTCGCCAATCTCGCCCAGCTTCTTCCAGCCGTCGTTATCAATTCTGGGGAACATCTCCACGAGAAGTGTGCGCAGAGTCTCGCGCTCGGTGAGAACCACGGTGCGGGCAGGGCCCAGGAAGGGAGAGATGATCTTCAGACCATCGGTCTGAATGCGCCAGCGGCAGACGTTCTCACGCTGGGCATCCTGCTTCACGAACATCTTCACACCACAGTGAACGAATTTCATGCCACCTCCCTCGTTCATGGTAAGAATGTCGCGGGCCAAAGCACTGGTGTAGTAGACAGTTCTTGTCGGGGTGCCTTCGGCGTTGCGCACCATAAAGCGGTCCTTAGGGAAACGCTCAGACACCTCGTAGAACTTGTAGATAGGCTCGAGCTCGGGGTGGTTGCCGTCAAGGTACTTGAACGGCTCCTCCTGAACAATCTTGTTCTTCTTCTTGAACTCACTAACAGGAGCAGGCTGCGAAGGAGTCGCAGTCGTGGCAGGGGTACTATCACCGGGAGTGTCAACGTGTTCTGTGGCCACCGAGGGCGCCGGCTGGCGGACGGGACGGTCGCCAATCAGGGCCTCACTGCCATCGTAAAGCTTGGTCCGCTTAGCGGGAACCTCTTCCTCCAAGTCATCGGCGTCACGCTTCATAGTTTCGGTAGCATCAAGAGTAGCAGAGTAAGGTAGCTGGTGAGCGGCTTCAGCGACGGAGGCATTCTTCGCAGCCTCGGCCTCGGCCTCGGCGTCGGGAACGACAAGATCGTCCAAGGAGTCCAGCTTCTGATAAGGCTCTCCATTGCTGTTCTTGCGGGCATCCAACTCTGAGGCAAGAGCTGCAACTGAAGCCTTGGGAACAGTGTTGGTGGTGTCCTCCGGCTTGGCTCGGATCTCAGAAGTCTTCTCAATGACAGTGATGAAGAAGCCGCCGGTGTCCTGCATGTGGGGGTAGACACGCATGCAGCGCTCGAGCGGCAGGTCAGCATGCTCTCCAGTCAGAGGGAACATGCCCTCCGAGAACCTGGCCAGACCAGTGGTTCCCTCCTTCTTAATGTGCTCTTGAACCTCCTTCCAGCTTTCCCAGATACGACCCTCGCGGTCCATAACCTTCCAGGTGCGAAGTCCAGGGGCCCGTTTGAGCCCGGTCAACTCTTGGCTGCAGTCAATGATCTTAACATTGGCAGATCCACCACAGCGAGCGATGGCAGCGGCGACAACAGCCTCGTTCTCGACGGGATTGATACTGCAAGTAGAGTAGACAACGCGGCCACCGACCTTCAGCATCTGGAGCGCGCGGACCAAGATGCGGGCCTGGGTAGTGTGGAGACCAATAGCATTGGCAGGGTTCCAATCCTTCCAGACACCGTAGTTCTTGCGAGCAGTACCATCACCCGAGCAAGGAACATCAGCAAGGATACGGTCAAATTTCAAGTACCGGTTCTTCTTTCCGTCGAGGGAAGGAAGCTTGATAGACGGGTACATGGTAGCATCGTGGTTGGTAACGATCAAATTGGGCGAGGCAAGACGCTTCATCTGGTGAATCAACATGTGCGCACGCTTGTAGTCGCTGTCATTGGCGATCAAGAGACCAGTGGTGCGGCCATCGTCGTTGAGACCCTCAGGGCCCAAAGGCTCGGGTCCGGCAGTGCCTTCCTTTATCTTCCTAGCGGCGTCCACCACGGAATCTTCCTCGCCAGCATGGATCAACTCCATCAGCTGAGCGGACTTGCTTCCAGGTGCAGCGCACATGTCCAGAACGGTCATTCCAGGGCGAACATCGATAACGAGAGGAGGAATCATGCTGACAATCTCCTGACGACTGATGTTTCCGACATCTGTCTCGGCAACGAGGAATTTCTGGAAGTTGGCAAAGGGAGCGAAGCGGCGAATGACTTGCTTGGGGGTGGACATGGACCAAGCAAGCTGGTCTGGGTACCATGAGATCGGGCGAGGCGGTTCGACGAATTCGTCCTCATACTTGATAGCGGTGATCTCGGGGATGTAGAACTCCTTGAGACGCTCCTGGACAGCAAGCGCGTGTCTATACAGTAATGCGGTAATTAGGAATGTGCAAAATTTTCCAACCAGAGATTGCAATCAGACTGCGAACGTAGTAAGACTTACCCACGCGAACCGGTGAAGCGGAAGCTGTTGGGGAGATCTCGACGCATGTAGTCCCAGAAGGTCTCCAGCTCTTCCTCGGGGATAATGCCCGACTCGGTGTAGTAGCGCTCCATCTTCGCATTGTTGCGGCTGATGTCCTGCCAGTTGTTGCGACGGCCGCCGCCGCCGCCTCCTCCACGACCTCCACGGGAAAACTTGAAGAGACAAGTCAAGTCAGCATGAAATTGAGGTGCCACGGGGCTCTGGCTTACCTTTTTGCCACCTCGCTTGCCCATTGTGAATGTAGCTTTGCTGAGAGATGCAGTCGAAATCGTTTCTCCAAAAAAATGTCCGTCCAAGATCACTTAGTCAGCAGTCAAGTGGGCTGATACTGCATATCATCACCGCCTTTGCTATCAAGTTGTGAGTAGTGCAATGATTGCTTAAAATGGTTTCTATATGGATAAGACAGTTGTTATGCATCATGTGCAATTCAAGGGAGGTACAAAGCTACATGACTGCAGGAGGCCTATGCGGAATAGTACTATTGAAACACAGTAAAAGGCCTTGGCTCGAAACAAAAGAAACAAAGGAGATAAGTTTGGTCTGCCACACCCAGGGTGGCAGACTATATAGTCTACTATGGCAAACCATTAATTGCTATTTCACACACAAATCAGGGTCTAACAGAACCCAAGGCAATGATTGATAGTACATTCAAACCACGCCCATCCGAGCCCGAAAAATCAGAATCAGATGGCCGTCTAAAAACCAGCAGAAGTCTTACGACAGGTTGCGAGACATGTCGTTGCGGATGCGCTGGTAGTCGAGGATGCCCTCAATGCTGCCGACGGCGCTCATGGCGACATCCTGGTCCCAGAGCTTACGGTTGGCGAAGTCCATAACATTCTTCTCGGTGATCTGGCTGACGGTACGCTCGACATCCTCGGCGCTAAGACGGCGGCCGGTGGTGATGATCTGGCGGCCAATGTCCTCAGCAACGGCGGTGGTGCCGTCGAGGGACAGGAGAATGGAAGCCTTGAGCTGGGCCTTGGCGCGCTCGACCTCAGCGGCGGAGACGCTGCTGCAGAGGCGAGACCACTCACGGAGAGTGAAGTGAATCAGGTCATCGAGCTGAGTCAGGTTCTCGGAGACAAGGTAGATACCCCAGAGACTGTGGAGAGAATGAGTCAGTTATCTGCTTTAATTTTACATTGTACGGTGGCAAAACGTACCCAGTGTCGCTGTAGCTGGTGGAGAAGGACATGAAGCTGTTGGCGAGGTGGTGGTGGCTGACGTGGGAGCTGAGCTTGCTGCCGAGGAAGGGAGACTGGCCCATAGCGCGGTCCCAGTTACCGACAATAGCCTGGGCAACGAGGGCAGTGAAGTAGTCATCATCCTTCCAGCTAACACCCTCAACGGCAAGGGCGATGTGAGCGGAGGGGATGGTGTCATCACGGAGACGGACCTCAGAGCCGATGAACTCGGGGGTGCGCTTCTGCTCGGCGGTCAGAGCCAGGGCAGCGGAGGTCGGGGGCTTGTTGGGGAGACCGCCGAAGTGCTCCTCGGCGAGGCGAACGAGCTGCTCGTGAGGGATGCCACCGGCACCGACAAGGACCATGCGGTCAGCGGTGTAGTTGGTCTTGATGTAGTCGGTCAGGTTCTCGCGGGAGATGGTCTGAATGTTCTCCTTGGGGCCGAGGATGGTGCGACCGAGGGGCTGGCCCTGGTAAGCGGTGGCGTGAAGGTGGTCAAAGACAACCTCCTCGAGCTGCTTGTCAACCTCCTCCTGCTCGCGCAGGATAACGTCGCGCTCGCGCTCGATGGCGGCGGGCTCGAGCTTGGAGTTCTGGAGGATATCGGAGAGAATATCGACAGCCTTGGGGACATCGTTGTTGAAGGCCTTGGCGTAGTAGACAGTGTTCTCGCGCTGCACGACTCGTTAGAATTGTTCCAATAAAGATATGGGTTGGGTTTTCCGGCCATACCGAGGTGTAGGCGTTCAGGTGAGCGCCCATGTTCTCAATCTCGAGTTCCAATTGGTGCTGAGTGCGCTTGTTGGTGCCCTGCAGGATGTTGTTAGATGATTATCGCATCGAGTGGAAATGATCAGGACGGACCTTGAAGGCAAGGTGCTCAAGGAAGTGAGCGGTACCGTTGGTCTTGTCAGTCTCTGACCGGGAACCGGCATCGATCCAGACACCGACGGTGGAGGTCTGGGCCCAGGGAGAGTGGTCGGTGGCAATCTGAGACGTGTTAGTGAAGGTGCGACGCAATTGATCTGGTTTGCAGGCGTACGGTGAATCCGTTGGAGAGGGTGGTGGACTGCATGGTGGACGGCAGAACCGGGGAGGCAAAGCCTCGCTTCACGGGCTGGATGGACTTGAGGGCCGCACGGCTCCGAAGAGCCTGGTGCAGGTTAAGAGCCAGTCGGCGGGAGGCCATTGCGAACAACTGGAGTGGGTGGGAGGGGGATGGGGGGATGGAGAGAAGAGCTGGACTCGCCCTGAGGTTGAGGTTCGGAAGTCAAATTGTTCGCCCAGCTCGCCAGCCAATCACATGACCCGCTTTTCCAACTGACCCATTTCGTCCCGATTACTTCCATAAGAGATCCTCCCAATCGACGACTCGACCCTGTTTCTTGCGATCGAGCGCGAAATTCTGGTTTATCATACGCTTGATATTCACCTTTGACATGGAATGACATTATTGACCACTATAGTCCGTACCCGTTCCCGCCGTCCTCTACTCATTCCCTCCGAAGTCGCTCCTATCATACAAATCGACTGGCAAACTGTCTAATGTTCTCTGTCATGGAAATATCGGCAGAGAAGCCAAGCTTGAACGCGCGATTGGTTGAGAACTGAGGAGTCCATGACTGGACAATCTTGTCCGTAGCCGCATCGTACTTCTCCTCCACCAACGCCCGTCGTTCCTTGCCACCAATCTCCTCCAAAGCATCCAGCATCTCCTGGACACTAACCTTCAATCCTGGCAGGTTGACCGACCGTGATTCGCCAAATGCTTCTTTGGGAATATCACGCGCATGAATGAGGTTCTTGATGATGGTGTGTGGCGAGCAAATCCACATCTCAGTGTCCTTGCCAACGGGCAGAATAGCCTTCTTGCCATGGAATGGCTCACGAATTATATCACTAGCGAAGCTGCTTGCAGCCTGAGTGGGTGCTCCGGCTCGAACAGTCACTGTCGGCAGTCGCACGCAGCGGCCGTCTAGGAATCCCCGTCGAGAGTAGTCGTTCAAGAGCGTCTCGACAATAAGCTTCTGTGATCCGTAGGAGGACGAGGGGACGGGTGGAAAATTGGCCTCATCAATGACGAAGCCCGGTGGTGCCAGACCGTAGACTGCCAGCGAGGATGTGAAGACAACCTTCACGCCAGGCATAATAGCACGTAATTTGTCAAGGATATATCGTGTAGCGTCAAGGTTGACTCGGATGCCCAGCTCAAAATTGGCCTCGGAGCCACTAGACATGATTCCATGCAGGAGGTATACAGTCTCGTATTGATGGGAAGCACTGATCAGTTTATCCACCTCTTTGGGGGATGTCAAGTCGGCGCGAATGCATGTTAAGCGGTTGGCGTGCTCTTTCGCCGCTTCGGGGACGGCGGGTTCGACAACATCGGTGATCGTCACGGTTGTTGGAGACGATGTGTTTGCAAGGAAGGAAGCAGCCAGTTCCTGTCCGACGTAGCCGCCGGCGCCAGTGATGAGAATAGACATGTTGTGCGTGGGTCCGGTGTTCGAACAACAGCAATGGTATATAGTATCAATGTATATTGATTCACCTGCAAGTTAAAGCCACCTGGGCAAACTTCCATTCGAAATGCTGATTCATGTCGATCATTTATAGTCGTCTTCCAGAAAGAAACCCCGCGGGGCTGTACAGGAGTACCACTCCTCCCCCACGCTCCGTCATTCGGGCTCGTTATTCTGCGCCAATGACAGCCATTGATCTAGAGAAGCCAAGAACAATACACCAATATCACGCAATTGTTCCGAATCTTCTCCTGTAGCCGACGTCGCCGACGTCGAATCTCGGTGAGAAATCCGATTTCCGAACCACCCGCGGCTTGGTCGAGGAACCCGGGGAAAGTCCGAGAAGTATAGATTGACCATAAATGACCATGTGAAAGCCGGAAGAAGCACTGGTCCGAAGATTCACAGTTAGCTCTTGAGTGATCCATAGATTTCGGTCGTCAAGTACTAGTCCTTTCAAGCTAGTAAATGTCAAAAAGGATATCCTCCTTTGTAGCCTTCATTGCTTTATGTCATCCTGGTTATTCTCCTTTCTTGTCTTGTCCTTGCCGGACTATTTCAGTGACTTGAATGATGGACATCAATCTCTAGGGCGGCTAAAAGAATACCTAGTTGCACGAAAGCGCTGCGCACTTGGACCGCATAGCTCACTCCCGTTCCCAGACTGTACAACAGCCCAGGCTCGGGGCCTCAGGATCTACTCGGACCTATCTCAGACGCATCTACATCTACAAACACAATATGACATTCCAGTGTGTGCATTTTATTCCATAAGATGGAACCTAGATTTTGTGACGCAAGCAATCGTACATGGGCAGATAAAACCAGTCACAGTGGGAAGAACAGTGGATACATCGCAGAACACGAGACGCCTGAGAAAAAAAAAGAAACGGAGCATCAAGAAAAAAGACATGACCAAGAATTAAGCAACCGCTTATGAGCGGGTGTAGATACCACCGACGACACAGTGATCACGCTCGAAGGGCTCGAGGGTCAGCTGCTCCTTGGGCTTGATCTTCTCGTCACGCATCTTCTGGACCTCGCGGGCGAAAACAACGTCGGGAGCGGCTGTGCTGTCGATACAGTTGGCCTTGATGGAGATGATGGCACCACCGCCGTCCTTCAGGAACATGTGGGCGTTGAGACCAACGATACGGGCCTGGTCGGGCTGGGCAACATCGGCAAAGATGACATCGACCATGGGCACGAGCATGCGGTAACGGAGAGGGTGACGGGCATCCTCAACGATGGGGATAACGTTGGTGCGGTGAGTGGCCATACCAATCAAATCGCGACCGGAGCGGTGAGAGAACTCAACGGCGTAGACGTTACCGGTAGGGCCGACAATATCAGCGACGTGGGAAACGGAGGTACCGCTGGCACTACCCAGGTAGAGAACCTTGGCACCGGGCTTCATGTAGATGTTGTCCATACCACCGAGGATACCGGCAGCCAGCTTGGAACGGAAGGGGTTCCAAACACGGTACTCGACCTTGGTGACGGTGCCATCCTCAGCGGAGGGGGCCTCAACAGAGATACGCTTCTCACCGTAGACGGCCTCACCAGGGGTCAAGTTCTTGGTGACAAGCAGATCCTCCTTACCACCACGGGCAACGAAGACACCGGCGTGACGGTGGGGCTCCTGTGTAAGAAGTACTGGTCAGTGACTGGATTCCCTCAAGCTTTCGACCTCTGAAAACTTACAATGATAACCTTAGCACCACCACGGGCGCCGGCAGCACCGCCGCGACCACCGCGGGGAGCACCACGACCGCCACGGGGAGCACCACGGCCACCACCACGGCCACCGCGGCCGCGATCACCACCACCACGACCACCGAAGCCACCACGGCCACCGAAGCCACCTTAAAGAAAAAAACCAGATCAGCAACTGGACATCGCTAAACAGATACAGAAAAGAAAATCCGATAGTCTTAAGGCAAGCGTTGTCGCAAAGCTAGACCATCGGAGCAGACTTCTGCAGTTTGGAAAAAAATGAAGTACAAACCTCGACCACCTCCGCGGCCACCGCGGTCACCACCACCGAATCCACCACGTCCACCACGTCCGGGGGGACCGCCACGACCACGAGGAGTGAAGCCCATTGTGATTTTAAGGGTTGGTTGTGTTGTGTTGGGAAAAGAGTCGAAAAGGACGGGAATTGAGCTTTGGAGTGCTCAAGTCGAGTGCTGTTGAAAAATGGAGGGACGGTCTCGAAAAGAGATCGACTCGAATGTAAGAGAAAAGAACTCAGTAATGGAAATCACCGAGTCAAGCAACTGGTGTAAGATTGACCAGAGATGCTTTGTCGCGTGCGGGTTAGAACCGGTAATGCTCGTTGATGCGGTCGAGATTTTTTTGCGCCTGCTGGATCTTTCAGAAAATCAGAAAAGCGCTAGTCCTTATCTGTACTAGCGCCTTCCGTAGAAGCTGGGTGCTTATGTCACCCGAATGGGATGCGAGGTCACGTGATGTCACGAGCCCTGCATTCTACTGTATGGCAATGAGCACTTTTACTGGGCAAGATTCACGTGGTACTCCGTTCATTAACGCCCTAGATTTCCAGAAAAGATGGGGTTATCAATAATAAAATACTAAGTGAATCGGCCTGACAATACCCCCCGTCATATCCACCATCCACCTGTGAATAGTGTTCGTCTATGTACAGAACAGTGAAACCTCCTAATTTCCAAAGAAATAGTAGTTTGCAGCGTACTGCACCTCGAATGAAGATGCCATACCCTTGCAAGTGTCTGGTGGAGACCCAGAGGCAGTGTTGACTCGGTAAACCTTCTTGTACTTGCCAACAGTACCAGTGGTCGTTGTGAGATACAACCAAGTAACTGCTCCGTTCTCGCCCTGGGCTGCACTCGAAGGAGCATCGATCTGGTCCTTCTTCTTCGTCATGGCAATACCGAATTGCTTAGGCGTTGTGGTGTCCAGGTTAAACTCTGGGGTTGTTGAGTCGTAGAAGAAGTGGTGTCCCATCAGCTGAATATTCGCCGGGGGCATTGCAGCATACTCGTTTGTCGGGATAGAAATCTTGTAGGCAATGTTGGGTAGCATCGCCATGAGGTCTGGATAATTGGTAGCAATGCATGTAGCATTGTAGAGGTTGGCGACAGCCCCAATGGCCACCGGGGTAGAACTAGACGTGGAATCCGCACAGGTGTAGTTCTACGAGTAATTAGTGACAGGCCATCCAATCATGAATGGTGCATACATACTTGTGTGCCTCTTCCAAGTGCAACATACATGGGTGTTGCTCCGTCGGGACTGGGGAGGCTCGAGGCATAAGACGGCAACGAGATCTTGGAGGTGTCGCAAGTGGTAGATGGTGTCACATTGCGACTTACTTCATCGATATATTTGCTGACTTTGCCATAGTACTCTGCTAGCTCATCTGAGAAATCATAGATGTTGTTGAAGATGTTTGATGGGGCAGCAGATGATACTACGACCATCGAGAGTAGGATCGGTGCCAAACGCATGGCTAAAGGTCTTCTACCTTCAAGGTTTGGGGGTGGAGAGATAGTTTTGTCGGTGAGAGTTGGAGGAAGTAGGAATAAGGACACCTTGAGCAGCACCAGGCCGTTCGTGAGGCTGAGGGGAAATAAGGGAATTAGAAGAAAGGAACGACAATGAGAAGGATTGGCATGAAGATGTTGAATGCGTTAGGTCAGGGAGCACCGGTACATATAGAGTCGGTGCTGATTGCAATCTTGCACGGTTCCAGGCATACTTCAAAGATAGTAACACCGGACTAACCTGAAACGATCTTGATTCTATAAAAATAAATGATCGATGCACGCTGCAGGTACTAGCAGGGATCAGTCGCTGACCGAGCACGTTCATTGGTGCAGAGAGCGCCCATTGCTGCCGCCCCCAGCCTCTTCACGACCTAATTCGCTCTGACCACAAATCAGCTTTCGCTGGATCGAGGTGGCTATGGCGCTAAGCAAAACAGCGGGCTTTTCGTTGGGCGGCACCGTGGAGGTGCTCGGTTACCGGGAGGGGTCATCTATGCAGAGACCCTTCCTAATTCTCCGGCCTATTAATAAATTGGACTCGAGCTAGCTAACTATGTGCCTAGGCATGATGGGCGGTTAGATGTGCATTGTGACTTGCCCCTGTCGGTTAGTGTGCAGAATTGCTATTCAAGGTGCCTCCCTGGACGAGCTGGGCGGCTGGGTGAATTTAGGGCCAGTTGACAATGGACGTGTTCGATATTTTATTGGATGCACCGAAAGACAATTTGTTGCAGGCAGAGCTGTCTTTCTTTCGAGCAGCCACCCGAATAATCACTAGGGGAGGCTGGGTTAAAGCTCCCTCCACATTTGTGGCATTTCCCACTTCTAGCTCACCCGGAGCAGGTTACAATGACTGGGCGCGTAACCAACGCCATCAACGCCATCTCACTCAATGCGAATTTTTTTTGTCAGCCACCTTGACTACCTTTATCCGATCCTGCATCTCCCTGTTTTCTAGTATCTTTACCCGAACAAACCTTAATATGAATGACTGATTCCACTCGGGGAGATCCATACATATCTCGTGAGGGGTAAGTGACACTAGACATGATATTAACTTCATTGACATTAGCCCGGGAGTTGAAGGATACGTACACTGGGCTAATGAGCCTCACCATGTGGATTTCTCCAGTAATGTCATTAGAACTCGAGACATCCATCCCATTGAGCGACCTAGTAGGAAATATTCTATTGCACCGTTCCGTGTTCCACTAAATGCTGATCATAGGGTCTTATTTTGCCTTGCTTTCAACAAGAAGCCCGGGTGGTCTAGTGGTATGATTCGCGCTTAGGGTTCGACCTAAGCACTCCTGCGCGAGGTCCCGCGTTCGATCCGCGGCTCGGGCCTTCTTTCTCTTTTTGCACCTTTTTTTATTATTTAATACTTCGAATACTCGACGGACGGATCTATCTTCGCGTAGGAGAGAGAGAAAAAAAAAAAAAAAAAAAAAAGCCATACGTAGTCTTGATATCAGCGGAACGCTCACTTATCGTGAGGTTTCATCAGGCAATCGCCCTAATCGATTGACGTACCGGGGGGTGTAGTGTAGCTATTAGCACACTCACGCTACCCCAAGCCGCTCTTCCTTGACAGAAGTAGATTGTCTACCCTCCATCTCTTCTATCTTTAGATGGTTGAGCCATCCTAGCGCCAAACAGATGTCACGGACCCTGAAAGAAGTCATATGCCCTTGCGCCAGGTGACAATCCTGCCTTGATCCTAGAATCCCTCCTCTCGTTTCACATGGCATCATGTACCATTGGCAGCAATAAAAACGCCAGTCATCAATAAAATCATAATTTCGATGAAAATACCGTAGTTAGTTCCTAGGTCTTAATGGACTGTACACTCTGGCTAACCAGGAGCCCACGAATAAGAAATGCAGAGCAAGACGAGGCCCGTCTGCCAGAGCGGCCCACTCCTTCTCAACGCCAAAAAAAAAAAAAAAAAAAACAATGGCCAGCCATAATACAAAGGAAAGACATAGGAACTCCTATCCATATCTTTCGCGGTTCAGACTTCGAAAAAACAGTTCTTGTCCCGCATTGCTAGATCTCAGGGGTCTCACCCCGCGTGGTCGAAACCTTCCTGCTGCCAATCGTCACCATGCAGCTGGCCGCCACTGCCCATGCCAGACCCACCACTACTGCCATATGCTGCCGCTGCGGCGCCGCCTACAGCGCTCATAGTACTGTGCTTCTCAATTTCCATCGTGCTCATCATGTATAGTACGACGAAAAGAAGGACGTGCAGAGCAAAACAGTAGCCTGCGAACAGATTTCGACTGGTTCGATTGGCCATGATGATGCGAGTAAGCGAGAAGACAATCCGCTCGGGGAGACTCATGCGCTTGTATGCACGGGCTGACTCTCGGCCCTTGAAGGCAGCGAAAGGTGAGATCCGTGCCTCGTAGGCATTCTGATATCGATCAAGGGAAAGGCCTGAGGGGGTATCTGAGGAGTTGAAGACAGATGTCGAGCTAGGTGCACTCGCATATGATGATGCTGATGTGGATGCCCCCTGGCCACGGCTGTACGTGGAAACATACCGAGTCTTCTCGTAAAGGCCCAGATTATCTTTCTGAAGGGATGCAACCTCTGAGCGAAGGGATTTGACGGTAGCGTACGTCTTCGATAGCTCCTCCTCCAGCTCTGCGTTCTTTTTCTTGAAGCGATCACGCTGCGCCTGGATCATAGGAAGAAGACCGGAGCCACCTCCTACAGCCTCTCCCGCACGAATGGCATCCATCGTATTTGCAGATGCGGCATTCTGGTCGAAACCAGAGATGATTGACGAGGTGGGAGATGATGCACCCCGACGGGATGAGTGTTGGTATCTCGAGGCGTAAGTACCCGCCGTGGACATGGCTGACGATGGGAATGCATTGGCTGCCTCCTGCTGCACCTGAAGGAGATCGTTCTCCAAGGTTGTTGATAGTCCTCGAGATTTCTCAAGTTCGCTCTTTGTCGTCGCAAGCTCACCACGCATCGTCTCAAGCTGCTCTTGGATATCGCGAGTCGACACGCGCAAGACTGCCAGCTCATCATTCAGCTTCTTGTTGCGGGCAAGCAAAAGTTGCTCAAGCGAGTTCTTCTCTTGGGATTTTGTAGCATCGCCGTTACTACCAGCTGCATCATGTTGCGTCATTTCCCCGGCATCTTCATCGTCACCTGCGGTTAACTCAATCGACTTGATCATCTCCAACTCTCGGCGAATGTCTTCGTAGTCCGCACACTGATCAAGACGCGAGCGCAGCTCGTCCCTCTCAGCTGTGATTTTAGTGGTAGTTCTTTCTGCCTGGAGGAGCTTTCCTTCCCAGGAGTGTCGGGTTGAATCTTTGTCAAAGCGTGCGGCATCCAGTTTCCGTAGCAAGGAGGAGTTTTCGGATTGTAGGCGTTGGTATTCGGGATCATCTTCAACAGAGACCGGCTGATCGGGGAGCGAATGTGAGACCGCTTGGGCCAATTCTAACCGCAGCTGCTCATTGCGTGTCTCTACATCAGCCAACCTCAAGCTGGTCTTCTCCAGATCGGCAGAGACAAGTTCCAGCTCGGCGGCAGTAGCGCCACTAAGAGCTTCCTCATTATCGTCATCTCCACCCAGCCGTTGAGAGACTTCGTAGCTTGCCTTGAGCTCCTTTATCAAACGATCTTGGTTTTCGACCTTCTCTTCCAAGCTCTTCTCTTTGGCCTCCCAGTTGTTCGTCTTTTCCGTAAGGACCGCTTCCCAGGAAGCCTCAATCTCCTTGGCTCTAGATTCTTGATTTTCTTCGAGCTTCTTTCTTGCAGCACGCTCTTCTTGAAGGCGTTTCTCGCTTTCTTCCTGTTGCTTTGTGAGGCGATCGACAGATTGCCGCAATTGGTCGCGCTCCGAGGTGAGTTTTGGGACCGTATCTTCGGACAGCGCAAGTGAATCGACGGAAGCTTCGAGGAGGGGATAGGGATCGGGTGCCTCGGACAGAGAAGAATATAGTTGCAGGAACGAGGACGACGACGTTTTGCCCTGGTTGGTCAGGACATCGATAAATGACTGATAAGCTTTCAATAATCCTTTGAACTCCGAAAGCTTGGCCTGTTCCTCCAACTTCTTGAAGTCCTTTGTTTTCTGGGCCAGGTCCTTTCTCTGGACAAGAGAGTCCCGCTGCTGCTCAACAATATCGGAAGCGGTTGTGTCGAGTTTGGCAATGGTGCTAGCAAGGTCGATTCCTGTTTGAATGATGTCAGTCGCGTTCCTCTGGAGAGTATATTTCCCGGATCAAGATCCGCGAACGTACTTCGCCAGGCTGCAATTGCACGTTGAAACTTGTTTGTCTCTTCGGACAGCTTGCTGTCAACGGGCTCAGATTGGCTCTCGTGCCGCTCCTGGGCGGCAAGGCCTTCACTAATGGCAAAGGAATCCATATCCAGCGTCAACCGAAGAGGTCTGCACGGTCACCCCACACCAAATCGCAATCCGCCAAGTTAAGATGGGGAAGTGCGCGGAGTTGGAGATCAGGACACGCGGCGCGCGACGGGCCGAAGTTGTTCCGCAATGTATGCGTCTTGTCGCAAGTGACAAGTAAATAATCGCATGAATTAGGCAAGTGGGACAGAGACTTGTATTCTAAATAAGGACCTAAGGGTTCGCAAAGTCCGACTGTCCCGTTGAGAAGCATCCCGTTCCTGACTTAGCGGCCCCTGATGGGAAGCTTTGGCCCCAAACGTCTGACCGCCTTCCAGCCATCCTCCTAAGCTGGCGGGGAGATACCACCTTCAACCTAGCCACCATGGCTTCGGATGACGGAGCCGGTCCTCGAAAGAGGCGGAGAATTGGTCCCCTTGGGACTAATCCCTATGTCTTGCGGTCTCTCTTCGACAAGGTACCGCTGGCAACCGAAGACAGCTCCGACGTTTACATCACCTGTGTCGAATACTGGGGTAAGCTATGCCAGCGCGGACGGCAGCTTTCGATAAGTCTTCTTGTACTGATCTAGATTCTATAGAGGAAAATCTGTACATTGGCACTTCTGCAGCCGAAATCCTGCACTTTGTCTGCCTTCCTGCTGCTTCCGACGAACCCAACGAGCCCACGTTTATACTGGCATCACGACTGCCTATTCCATTTCTGAGTGCTCCTTCAGACAGCGACCAACAAGGTGTTCAACAGATTATTATACTTGCGTCAGTGAACAAAGCTTGCGTTCTCTGCAATGGCACGGTCACATTCTACATGCTCCCAGAGCTTAGCCCGGCGTGGAACACCAAGGTTAATCACTGCCGCTGGATCGGTGGCCTGGATCTCAACCGGGACCCAAGTTCCGAAGATGACCCAGTGGTCATGATCGCCGTACAAAACAGAATATTGCTGGTTCAGATTGGAGATGAGGCGAAAAGCATCAAGAAGATTGGATTTCCCGGTTGCCTAGTTGCGGCGCGTAGAGGTACAATCGCCTGTGCTGCGGATGGACACTCATACTCGCTCCTGGAGGTGGAACACCAACAGAAGATTCCTCTTTTCCCGATATCCTCCTCGAACGAAGTGTTCGAATCCGGACAAGTGGAAGATATGACACCTGGACCCCAAACGCCATTGAAACGGTCGCCTTCTTCATCATACCCAAGCTCTCCTCCTGGTGACCCTCATGCGCACGGAAGAAGCACCAGTTTGAATACCTTTGTGGGAATGTTGCAGCCGAATGCGCAAACACCCCAACGAGAGAGGTCACCGGGAACACCAGATCCTTTCGCATCTTCGGGGACCCCTCGACGATCAAGCTCCGAAGAAAGAGAAGACGAAAGCACCGAACAAAAGAAAGCATTGGATATTCCTGAAGCGCAAGCTTCCCCACCAGATAGCTTGAAGCCATTGCCGCCCATACCAGCAAAGCCAGTGACGAGGCAGCTTCTGCCTCACGTCGTGTCTCCAACCCCCTCTGAATTCCTTTTAGTGACTGGAACAGAGGAGAAAGAACCGGGCGTTGGCATGTTTGTAGACTTGGATGGTGAAGTTGTGCGAGGCACTATTAATTTCCATCGATACCCAAAGTCAATAGCCATCGACGCTGGTGAAGACGACCAATCCCTTCAACCAAGCGAAGATTCCAAGGAGGAGTATGTTCTTGCCGTCATCGAATTTGACGATGATGAGCAACCCACCCGATTGGAAATTCAACGATGGGACGACGATCCTGCGGAGATCGAACGTCAAAGGAGATGGCTTGATATCCCGTCCCCCGGTGAGACAAAATCAGCCAAAGTCGGTCTTCGGCACACAATCAGTCCCAGCCATCTTGAGCTTGACGATGTAGGAAAGCTTCTCCACATGGTTCGCCTGAAAAGTCCACTGCTAGCTCCTCATGTGTCTGCAGCAGATCCGAGAACGCAAGCATCCATCGAGCACTTGCAAAAGGAGAAGGAGCTTTTTGAATCCCAAGAGCTGACCGACTCTGAGAGGTCCAAGAAAGGAGAGAGGGAATGGGAGATCCAGCGGAATTCTGAGGAAGAGAACTTCGCTCGTGGATTAGGCAAACTTCGAAGCAGTCTCATTGTTTGGTCAGGCTCCCAAATATGGCGCCTAGTCAAGAATCCTCTTGTTGTTCAACTCGAGGATGCTCTGCGGAAAGCCCAGCAGACAAACCAGAGCGGCCAAATAGCTCTGCATCGAAATTCCATCATGGAGTTGATGTTGTCTATCCAGGACCTTGAGCCTCGAACCGAGTCTGAATTTATCGGCTTGGGTTACGTGAAGCAAAAGGCTTGTTTGCTCTTGTATGGAGATCTGCTCTCCCTTCAGCCCAAGCACCGAGGAGACCCCATGATTAACAACACTGAGCAAGCGCTGCTGGCAGGTAGCCTCGATCCTCGGATAGCTTTGCTATTCATTCCTTTGCTCCGGTGTGAGATCCTGCAAGGACCTCAAGGTATATGGGTTCCTGCTGGACTAGCAAGCATCGTCGACAAGTACCTCCAGCAAACTGAAAAGACGACCCAAGAAACATCTGGTCCAGCTGTTGCGCATAGCTCTTTGCTCAATATGTTGAAGCGCTTCCTTTTCTCATGGCAACAGAAGAGAGGATACGGCAGTATTCCTGATGAGACCTACGTCCTGGACAGCACTGATGCTGCATTGCTTCATTTGCTCCTGGAGCAAGATGCTCACTTGAATACTCAGCAGCGGATGTCGTCGCCTATCCGCACAGAGCTGAACAAACTCGTCGACAGTTGGAAGGGCAACTTTGAACGAGCAGTACAGTTGCTGGAGCAGTACAAACGACTCTACATTCTGAGCCGTCTGTATCAAAGCCGAAAGATGTCCCGCAATGTGCTCAAGACATGGCGGAGAATCGTCGAAGGAGACGCTGATGCCGGTGGAGAAGTGAGTACCCAGGGTGTTGAGTTACAAATGCGGAGGTATTTGGTGAAAATAAAGGACTCCCAACTGGTGGAAGAATACGGTGTTTGGCTCGCTGGACGCGACCCGGCGTTGGGTATTCAGGTTTTTGCAGATGATTCCAGCCGAGTGCGACTGGATCCTGCAGATGTGGTGACTCTGCTTAAGGAGCAGGCGCCCAACGCCGTCCAGTACTACCTCGAATACCTGGTTTTTGCCAAACACTACACGCAGTACGCCGACGATCTCATTTCTTACTACCTGGATGAAGTGCTTTCGGTGCTCTCGTCCTCACCAGACGCAAGGGCTTCTCTTTCCGAGTCCTACTCCACGTATCGGGCCCTGCGTCCTCCCAAGCCCACATATTTGAACTTCATCACGGAAAACACACCGAGTGAGCCCTGGTGGCAGTCTCGACTTCGTCTGCTTCAGCTGCTGAGTGGCACCTCCGGAACACAATTCTCATCCACTGCCCTTCCCTCAGGAATCACATATTCTATACCCAATGTGCTTTCCCGCATTGAGCCCTTCCAGGATGAACTCGTCTCCGAGAGCATCATACTCGACGGTCTGCAGGGCCACCACCGCGCCGCACTGCGACTACTAACCCACGGCCTGGGGGATTATGACTCAGCGATTCGCTACTGTCTTTTCGGTGGTCCGCGCAACTCCATTTCGTCTGACGGTGCGCAGCCTGAACTCGCCAATGACGATCTACAGTCTACTCTTTTCCGCCACCTGCTAGACGAGTTCCTTCAAATCCAAGACTTGTCAGACCGCATCGAGCGCACGAGCGACTTGCTCGCCCGGTTCTCGGCCTGGTTCGATGTGCGCGAGGTGCTCGATCTCGTTCCGGAAGATTGGAGCGTCGAGATCCTAAGTGGGTTCTTCGTTCACGTTTTCCGTAGTCTCGTTTCGCAGACTCGAGAGGCACGTATTGAGCGGGCCCTAAGCGCTGGACTCAACCTGCGCATTGGCGTGGAATATACCGATAGCATGGAGAAAGCCGGAGCGTGGGTGGAGGATGGAGAAGGCGTACGGCGATTGAAGGATGTCAAGACCCAGCATGAAGCCCCACCCCAAAATGATGAAGGCGACGATGATGACTTTGGCGGTGTGGTCACTGCGTCTGGGGAAATGGGACAGTAGATCACTTTGAGTTTGTCTTGTACAGAGCTATGTGTGAGCGTTTTGTCTACGATACCTAAATATTTCTGATTACTGATTGATACCGCCCTTGTTCATCTTTGAATGTTTTGAATATCGTATTTCTGATAGAGTAGGTCTTTATACCGTGGATGGCTTATCCGGATTCACGTTGCAACCATTATCATACATCGTAATTCAGGCCAAAGGTGAAAAGAAAATACCATCATGTTGCATTCGTTCCCCTTCGTATCTCTGGAAGAACGTTGACTCCAGTCGCTAGAGAATGAGGGCGTATCAAATTTTGTCAAATTTTGCAGCGGGCGCCCAACGGGCCTCTACAGCCAAGCCCACGGGTCAAGCCGCTTGAGCTGCCTAATGGATAGGAGGAAATTATTCCTCGGGCTGCAAGAATGGATTGGGGATCTCCTCGCTGCCATCAGCGGGCGAGATGAGCACGATCAGGGTGCCACGAGCCACGATCAAGCCCAACGAGCGGGTGGTCTGGTTGCCCTCGTCATCTAGAGGAAACTCAGCATGTAAAAACCAAACACAGAGATAGACAAAACTTACCGCGCATAGACTCCTTGACGTCGTCGAGGACGAGATTCATGAGCTGGTCATAACCCTTCAGGGTACCGGTGGCTTGTGGGGATCAGCATCTAACTTATGTAGATAGGTATTGAAAAGATAGAGAGATTCAAACTCACCTTCGCGACCGCCATTGAACTTGACCATAACCTCCTTGTCCATATATTTGTTCAAGTCAAGGATGTTTTCCTTCTTGGGCTTCTCCTGTGCACCGCCACCACCGCCACTTTTCTGCTGAGGCTGGCGACCACCACGGCCACCACGGCCCCCTCGGAACGAACCACGTTCGGACATTAGGGGTGGGGATGATTGAGAGCGGTGAAGGGAAAAAAGACTTAAACCTAGATAGGATAAATTTAAGGAAAGGACAGAAACCGTGTGTCGCCCGACGTCAGATTGTGGTGAAGGGGGGGGGGCATGTATGAGGGATTTTCGGCGGGGGTTTCACGGGCTCAGAGTGGACGAGTGGACTCTCACTATGAAAGTGTCCGCCTGGATCCCGCTGGTAATTACCCCGTTATATTACCGGGGCGGTGGGCGGAGGAGTTATATACTACGCGCGGACATCAGGCATCAGCGAAATGCACCTCCACAAGGCAAATGCTTGTCGGGTGGGGACTACAGCTTTACAGGCTTTAGTTTGATCCCTTGGCTCACAGGGTACTGGGCACAGGCCTGTGTGTCCCTTCGAGCTGTACAATCTCCCAAAAATCCGAGACTAAATGTGCAGGCGGAGGGTGCCAGCGCATTCCAGCGGGAAAAGGCCGGCGGGACTCCGCTGTGTACAGGTACCGTAACTATCAGCGCAGGCGTAAGAAAGCCCCGAGATCAGGTACAGGTACTTCTTCGTAGGCCCCGTTCGTTCCGGGGGCCACTTTTGGCACCTCCCTGAACCCAGACTCTCCTCCCCCTTCTTTTTAATTTTTTTTTTTCTCTCATGGGAACTTCGTCTATGTTCATCCAACGGCTTCTTGATCCTTAGTCCCGCGCATCCTGCGCTTCCGCCCTCTTCCCCCCAGCCGCAACGGCTTACGGCACTCGACTCTAACTCTTCTTGACCTGACTACCTCGACTCCTATCCCAATACATTCCTTCGAACTATTTCGCCATGGAGTCACACTCCGTGGCCGAGTCGTCTAACAAACGGCCTCGGTCTCCCACGGGGGAGCTCCAGCAGCTACACCAGTCCAAGGTGCCCAAGACGCACTCGAACCACCTGCAGATCAACTACCTCGCGCGCCAATACCCCGATAACCTGCCTCTGGTCTCCGCCGAAGATACCATGCCCGCCATAGTCCATCTGATTGGCGAGTATGACGGCGTCCTCCATCGCCACGAAAGCATCGCCGGAAACCTGGGCGCATGCCCGCTGGGCCCCATTTTGATCAAGCGCTTTGAGCGCCTTTTCGATGGGCCCCCGCGTGTGCTCAAGTCACACGGCAAGGATGGTCCCACAGTTACCTGGTTGGATGTGGTCGAGTTCGCCAAGAGCAAGCCCGAGCAGTTCAATTTGGAGAAGCAGCGCAACGGCATTCGAGTCTGCCAATTCTACACCAAGCAGTGTCGCGTGGAGATCAGCGAGGAGGATTATGTTCTTATTGCATCTGGCATG
This sequence comes from Penicillium corylophilum, assembly GCA_018410145.1. NCBI lineage: Eukaryota > Fungi > Ascomycota > Eurotiomycetes > Eurotiales > Aspergillaceae > Penicillium > Penicillium corylophilum. The sequence continues at coordinate 407,999 of JAGUQL010000016.1, read as the reverse complement.
CCGCAGAAAATGATTCCGCCACAACCTATTATCGAGGACGAGGAGAAGGAGCTGGGCGCATTGGAGATTCTAGAGAAGAATCTCCAGCACATCATTCAGATGGCTGATCAAGGTAGGCGCTTTCTACGCAGTTTATACTTTGTGGTAAGATCTAATTGGCTCTACGTGTAGTGTCCGCCAGAGCCCGCCAGCTCAGTTACCGCTTGAAGAACCGCCGTACCGCAATCGTGAGCCGACGAGAGAATGACGCTTCTTTGCAATCGCGCAATGCGGCGGACGTCTGGCGCGATACCAATGGCCATGCATTGGCCAATGGCCGTTCGTCCAACGCATCTCCCTCTGGCTTCCTGGCCGTCAATGCTAATCGGCCCGAAGCCGAATCTGAAGAGAACCCACTATCATCGCAATTCATGTTCTCCCACTCCGGCACCGAAAATGTGACCATTATCAACGGGACCTCGATCAAAGGCGCCTCACCTACCACACGTGCTGAACTCATGAAGAAGTTCTTCACCACCGCCGATCGCCACGCGCGTGGCTACGACGATGCTGCGGGCCCAGTTACCCCCCAGACTCAGCCTCAGCCTCTACCGCGACCACGGGGCTCGGATCCAGCAGATTACAGTATCATACCTGCTTCCACAACCCCGGTCGCCATTCCTGGTACACCGTCTTCATTACTCCCGCCGCCGAAGACAACACCCAGCGAAAAGGATGATGGCGGGCCGTTCAAACTGGAGATGGTAGCCCGCATGGAAGAATTAGGCCGCGGAGAACGAGTGATTCCGCCTTGTGACCGGTGTCGCCGTCTCCACATGGACTGTCTCAAGAATTTGACTGCCTGCATGGGCTGCACTAAGAAGCACGCCAAATGCTCTTGGCGCGACGTCAAGGAAGACGAGATACGCGCGGCTTATGGTCCATCCGCGCTCATTCCACGCGAGCCACGCGAGCACCGTGAAGAAGATCGCAATACCCTCCCTCCTATCCGGAGTCTTACTTCTCCGGAGGCGAGCGGCCCAATACATGGAGAGCGTGCCCTCGAGGCAGCAGCCTCCATGGACCCACACCATTACTACCATAGCCGCCGCGAATCGGCACCCGGAGCTCCACACATCGGCCCAGGCTCTGGAGCTTCTAATAACCTTCCTCCATCATCTGATAACTCCCCACGACGAGCCATGAGTGATGAGGGCAGTAGCCGAGTTCACAACGAGCACCCGCACCACGAACATCCACAGCATGGTCACCCACCGCATCGATCTGCTCAAGACGAAGACCCTGACGCAAACCAGCGACTGATGCAGGCTATCCTGGATACGGTGGACCACCACGCACGTGTGGCGGCTGCCGTGCAGGAGAAAGAGCGCGGGGCTGAGCGGTCCGTGGTTGGTGGGAATGATCGAGATGCGGACCGCGAGCGAGAACGTGAGCGAGAACGTGAGCGAGAACGTGATCGAGAAAGGGAGCGAGAGCGTGAACGGGATCGGGATCGGGATCGACGCCTGGTTCAGGCCTAACACCATTTCACCTAGTGTAATTTTTGCTCTTTTGCTGTACAGTTGTAAGCGTTGGCGAACAGGAAGGGATTGTGGGATTTGTATTCAGTTTACATGTGTGCATATTATATTCACGAAGACTTATGTCCTATCTTCTTTGTTACATTTGCCCTAATCCTTAGGAAACCTTCTAACACTCCGATCGCGAAAGAGGACTCTTGGTTTCTCTTCCGAGCTGGAGATCCAGTACACCAATGTAATCCTGCGCTTCCTTGCCTTCGATGGCCAGTCTCTCAAAGCAGTTGACTTCCTCGGACAGCTTCCACTCAGGCAGGACTTCGTACTCCGATGACCTGGAGTACTTGAACAGATACTCATAACCTTCCTCATTCTTCCTCCGTTCGTAATTGTTCCCTATCAACCAGATAGGACGATACCTCTTGCTATCGTTGCCATGGTCTTTGGTCTTTTCCACCCGGTATCCCACAACCGGATGAACTTTTTCGAACGTCTCGCCGAGCTTTTGCCCCTTATCAAGAGCATAGCGACCTGGCGTACGCAGTCTGGATCCGTTAACGACATACACCATTCTAAAACTGTCCGGCAAATCACCAAGTCCCCAGGTATAGCTGCGGTCTTCCATGTACGCCGGTCTATCACCCGGGGTAAGAGGATGTCTGATCGAGGAAGCAAGCCAGTGACCACCTCGCTGGAGCCACTTGCCCCACGACTCCTTCTTCTGTCTTTCAACTCTCTTGTTATACCAGTGGAGCGCGGTATTGATCTTAGCGAGTCTAGTCTGGCGCGCCAATTGCTCTCTCTGCAAAGTCTTCTCGTTGAGAGAGACAAAGTCCTTGATCTGATTCAGCATCCAGGCGAAGGTGATATTCGAAATCTCTTCCATGTTGCCCTTGTTCTCCAAGGTTAGGGTAGATCCACCTCCAATGTTGACATGCACGCCTGGAAACCAGACCTGGAGTAGCTTGGAGCGCTCTTGTTGGCTTTCTTCCATGTCGAGCAGCTTTCGCGCGGCTCTGTTCTTGATTTTGATCACGCTCTTTAGGCTTTCGAGAGAGGGACGCTCGGTCAACAAGAGATCGAGCCAGGCTTTAGACGCCGTTTCCCAATCATTGCGTGCCTTTTCAATTTCCCCAGGCGTGGCTTTCGTAACGGAGGGCACGTAAAATAGAGTCGGAGTGAACGCAGCACGGTGTTCATCCAGAGCCAGTGCTTGGAAGGCATTCTTGATATCTGCAATTCTTGTAAGTCATCTTACCACGTGCTCATAAAGAGAGGAACCATACTAGGAGAAAGTCCAACATTGTGCCACTCCGGTTTATCGGTTCTCGAGATCCATTGAGGCACCTCAAACCCGAACAACTCGGGGAATCCCAGCGCACCAACAGTCTCAAAAACACCCACTACCTCAACATTTCTCGACTCCGGAGTCTGAGCCCACTCACCCCGGCCCGTAGATTCCCAGACAACATGATCACCCTGCCTCTCCTCCGGCTGAGGATCAGCCGGCTTCCCATCATGCCAGCCATAGTAAGCATCACTACCGTAAAACCTATTCCCTGTAATAGCAGGATGACTCTGCTTATAAAGTTTCCATATCTCTGGGAAATCCTGAATATCAGTCTTTGAGCAAATACCCAGATCCGAAATCAATCCCGCGATAGCGCGCGCAGTATACGCTCCACGCGAGAACCCGAAACACAAGATCTGATCACCGGGGTTCCAGTTCAAAACACAGAAGTTGTACGCTTCGATGACGTTCCCTTCGAGATCCTTTCCGGCGGATACATGGCCGTCTGAGTTGGTGCCGACTCCGGAGTCGTACCAGACTACTTGTTGCCAGGGGAGGTGGTCTTTGTTATCGATGCCGACGCTGTCAATTGCGCGACAGAGGCGGGTTACGTTGGATGGAATGCTTTCCTGGCCGGAGACGGCTGATTGACCGCTTCCATCGCAGCAGATGATGATGCGCTTGCGGGATGGAGAGGGGTTGGGCTTGGGAATTTCGCCCATTTCAACGAGGACGTGGCTCAATGGGGTGGATTAGGGAAGAAGTATACAAGGGTGCAAATGTCGGGCTTGTGGTGTAGGGGAAAAGATGATTCATTTATGCCGGGAGCCTCTCAGCTAAACCTCCATGGCTCAGCTGAGTCTCGTCTTGCTTGCCACTAGCCATCTAGTTCTTGCTGTAATCGTCGCTAAAAATGACCGATTTCTCACGGCAACCTTTCAGGCGATCGGGAATCATAGCCCCTTTGGGTTTCGAATTTGAAATACCCACACACTCTCTCAGCTTGTCTAGAAGCATTGAGATGCTGGAAAAAATGCTGTCTGGTGTGTGACATGGTGCTTTCGCGAGAGATTTGAGGACCGTGGCGCCATTCCGCGAAAATCAACCTGGTCTGAACAAGTGTGATGGATAGATAATCCGGGGATATCCGTGTGGCGCCGCATGGGAAGCGAACCATCATAGACCCAGCTCAAAATAGGACTTCAATATCGACCATATGGCAACAATGTTCCACAGGGGCTCCAGGTTTAAACAAGACAAGTGGAACTTTGAATACTTCTGGCTCCTCTGGACGAGAGGAAAGACTGAGTATTGATACTATCTGTCTTTTGCCTCGAGAGTCACCAGCTTTTCCGAGATAGCAGCCCCTCGCGGGCGGGCTTTACGGTGTTTCACCCCACCCCCCACCTAAACCCGTTGAATTAGCCTTCCGCTATTGAAACGTCGCCTCTATCTTTCTCACTAGTCACTGTTCCTACTGGTCCACCTTGTGATGGAATTTCTATAACCTGCATGATCAACCACGAAACCTAATCGTTGATTACACAGTTTGCTGTGGTCATCATGTTCTAAGCGGAATGGTGGGGCGGTTCACGTAGATCGAGATTGTAGAGTTCTCAAGACCTGGGAGATGGGTTCATCTCATAGCGACATTGAACGCCACAACCATGGAATCAAGGTTATATATATACAACAGGCACTATCGGATCAAGGTACACACGATCTACCCCCGAATGCCCCGCAAACGGATATAGGACCTCGGGAATCGGCAGAAGTTAAATCGCCTGCCGAGAGCACTACGGATATACATATGTAGTACATCCCCCCGCCGCCCCACCATTTCGCTTAGAACATGATGACCAAGATTACCTTTCGGGCAGGAATTGGCTCCGCGCGGAACGCAGAAAACTCCGGCTATATTCTCTTCCACTAAATGATGGGGTTAATGAATGGGGGGATGTAATGGCTGATTAAATCATAACTCAGCTACTGCACCAGGCTCGGATATAGGGAATACGAGGGAGTTCGGTGGTAAGGAAATGAAGGAGAATGGGGGAATCCCGGTGGTAGTAATTCCGCTATGCTGAGTGGGCGGGGGGGAACCTCATTGCGGGGTGAAGCTCGAGCTCCACGATACATAATATACCCCCCGACTCCCGCCGGAACTGCCGATTGAGGATTAATCCGGTTCATAAATATAAATGCGTACCCCGGATCCCTCCTGATTCTTCTCCTACCCCTCCAATCTCCATAAAACAGCTCCCGTCATGGATCCCTCCGAGGTCAAGATCCCGCCCATGAAAGACCTCACGGTCGACAACATCACCGAGAATGTCATTACGATTAATTCCCTCTGCGAAGATGCGCGCATGAAATACATCCTCGAGCGCCTCGTCTCACACCTCCACGACTTCGCCCGCGAAACTCGCCTCAGCAGCGAGGAATGGATGACGGGCCTCCTCTTCCTGACCGAAGTAGGTCAAATCTGCTCAAACGTCCGCCAGGAATTCATTCTCCTCTCCGACGTGCTTGGTCTCTCCATTCTCGTCGACTCAATCGACCACCCCAAGCCCCCGGGCTCCACCGAGGGCACCGTGCTGGGCCCTTTCCACACCCACGACGCCGAGGAGATGCCCGCCGGTGACTCTATGTCACACGACCCCAAGGGCGAGCCCCTGCTGGTCGTCTGCAACCTCCGCGATACCGAGGGTAAGCCCATCGAGGGCGTCAAGATCGATATCTGGGAGACCGATTCCACGGGCCACTACGATGTGCAGTACGCAGGACGTGAGGGCCCCGATGGGCGCTGCATCATGCGCTCGAATAAGGATGGCGTCTTCTGGTTCCATGCCATTACGCCCGTGCCGTACCCCATTCCCCACGACGGACCCGTGGGCAGACTGCTGAAGAAGTTGCACCGCCATCCCTACCGCCCGTCGCATATGCACTTCATGTTCCAGAAGGAGGGTTACGACCACTTGACCACGTATGTTCTTTTTTTCCCCCCAAATTTGTGTTTGGTTTATGTGATTTACTGACAAAAAAAACCAGTGCCCTTTACCTCCGCGACGATCCCTACGAAACCTCCGATGCCGTCTTCGGTGTCAAGAATTCCCTCCTAGTCGATATTGGCAAGGCTGGACCTGAGATCGCCAAGAAGTATAACGTCCCCGAGGGCCATGCCCTGCTCACGTACGACTTCATACTTGTGTCTGATGCCGAGACATTCGATTTGCGCGCGAAGAACTCCAAGGTAGCGCTGGATGCTCTTGGTCGGAAGGTGAAGATCGTGAATGGACTGCCTATTCCGGATCTGGATTAAGCAGGGATCAGAAATATAAAAGAATACTTAGGTGCACGAACTTGGTTACGAAACTAAGAATGAATTGGATGTCTTTTACTTTTGAAAATGAGTGTAAATTTCAGGATTCTCATCAATCGCCGTATTTTCACGGTCCGAGGCATGTGAAGTTGAAATATCATACATCACACAGCGTGTTGCACATCATACACGGGCCTGCTGATCCCCCTCCCTGGCTGTGTTGCCTCAGATGCAAGATCCGTTTAGGATACGCTTCAAATGTCGAACAGAGATGATTGGCTCCTGGTCTGATTGCTTTTTGCTCATCCTTGGTTGCCTTCTCTGTGTGAGGCTACGCGATGGTCTAGCCTCGAGTTCAAGTGCCGTTAGAGTTGTGCACTGTCTCGACTTTATAGTTGGACGGAAACATAGTGTGACCTTGTCGATAGGGCGGAAGTTGGGGAAATAGTTTAAAAAAGATCTTGCTCTCTCATTAGGTCTGTTGGAAGTAAGCCTACTTCGCCATCTATCACAATGCGTTTCTATCTGTTTCTGTCAGTGGTAGCTTCTTTGTGCCCTGCTCTGGTCATACCAGATCAAGAGGTTTTGGCGGCAATCTCGAAGGCATATACAGGTCTGCAGGAACGTGATAACTCTCGAGCTTCTTCCGCAGATGCAGGTAGCCATGATGATGAACCAGACAGTGAGTCTTGGTGGAAAATGGTCTCGGCCACAGCGAGGAACAGGCATGACTCTGCCACTGATCTTGTGTTGAGTCTTTTCGGACTTGGTTCTAGCCTGGACGGGACTGTCAAGGCTTTACAGAATAGAAATCCTCGCGGTAGCGACATAGACGATGATCAAGATGATGGAGAAGATGATGGAGAAGATGATGGAGAAGATGATAGGAGCGATGATGGGGACGATGATGGGGACGATGACGAGAGATCAAACTTTTGCTCTCGAACAGAACCAGGCAAGAGACGCGGCCCTGGACATCCTAGATATCGATCAGGACTAGGATATAGCCGCTCCTTCTCGGGGCATGATGGCCGAGCCTGTCTCCCAGAGATGTTTTGCCCAGCAGACCACACCATCTGGGAGTTGATCAACGAGAGTGCAAAAACCTCACGGCTCGCAGACCTTATCAAAGATTCCGATTACCTGGTCAATGCGCTCAACGCTACCACAGCGAACCATACTCTGTTCGCGCCAACAAACAGCGCCCTCGAGCGACTGCTGAGTGAGGAACCTTCAACCAAACTGCTGGAGCAAATTGAGCACTACCATGTCATCCCTGGTCTTTTCAGAACGGACAAGCTTCGACGTCACCAGACACTGCGAACAACATTGAACGAGTCCTCTCTCGGCGAACAGATGCCACAGCGAGTGGCCGTGAATAGGCTCCGGAGCGGACTCGAAATAAACGGCCTAAGCCGCATCGTAGCAGGCGACATCGTGAGTCGAGCCCCTCGACCTGCAGAAATCATATACTAACAAGTATAGCTCGCTAAGAACGGGATAATCCACCAAATCAACATCCCTCTCATACCCCCTCCAAAAACAAGCGCCATTATCGACCTTCTTCCAGCCCAATTCAGCTCTTTTGCTCACGGCCTGGAACTAACAAAGCTCACCACTCATTTCAGGAAAGATAATCGAGTCGGCGGAACTACCTTCGCTCCTACAAACGCAGCATTTGAGCGTCTTGGGCCGCACGCTCATGCATTCTTGTTCTCGCCGCAGGGAGAGCAGTGTCTGCGGTCCTTGCTGCAGTATCATATCGTGTTGAATGAAACCCTGTACTCGGATGCGCTGTATGCGAAGGGAGATGTGCTTGAGTTCGGGGACGATGAGTCGAGTGCCTCGGTTCATGTGGAGCTGCCGACGGTGTTGAAGGGCCGTGCTTTGGATGTTGATATAGCGAGGAGAGGACCTGGGATTGAGGTTCGGGTGAATGGGTTTGTCCGGGTTGATGGATTGGATTTATTGGCAAGTGATGGGGTGTTGCATGTCTTGGATGACTTGTTGATTCCGCCGAAGAAGGTTGGAGGAAAGGTTAAGCGGAATGATGAAGTGACTGAAATCAAGGTCGAGGTGTTGAAGGAGCGGCTGGGAGGTTGCGTGGCAGGTAAGCTGGCTCGGATAGAACTGTGAGAGTGAGATGCTTCCTAAGGCCTACTGGTGTGCGGGTGCGGGTTGAGATTGAGTTTCTTCATTCTTTATCTGTCTGTATTTCCATGAGATATTTCTGGTGGTGCCGTGTTCGGCAAAAAAAAAAAACCAAAAACAAAATATAACGAGACCAGGCAAACAGAAGAACCTTGCTGATGAAAGCAAAGGGGAAGACCCGAATCCATTGCGCGCCTGTCTGTATGAATCCTGTACGTGTAACAATGTGGAAACTCAAAAACGGTCGTAGTCATAGCCACCCATTTCAACGCTGTCGAACTAGTGCATTCTTCTCGTCGGCTTCATCAGTGCCTGAAAGGAAGACTCAAGGGCCTTCTTGACTTCTTTATAGCTGACGATGAAGCAGCTCTGCTCGTCACGGCTGATCAGGGTGACTTTCTCGTCAGAGCCGGCATCGAGCTTGTTCAGACATGCGAGGATGTGTCCGAGATCGACCACAGGGTCGCCCTGGGGGTCGACTTGGTGGAAGACGTAGTCGCGGAAGATCTTCAAGAAATATCGCTCCCCGCTCTCTGACCACTGTCGGTCATGCTCGTATTCGGGTCGCTCGTTAACAAGATTTAACTTGGTCATGAGACGCACAAGGCGGCCGTTCTCGAGCTCACGGCTGAGGTCGGATGTCAGTTGATCGTCCAGGTGGAGTGCTGAATCGAAGGTTGACATCAACTGCGACGAGATGCCCGTAATGAAGATGTCGATGGTCCGCTCCGCATCTTTTTGAAGACCGTTGAGCAACCAGAAGACCGAGTTCTTCAATTGAGGGCTATAGGCGCGAGTGAAGTGTTCCATGGCTTTAGTAGGGTTGTGCATCACGGTGGGAGAGTTGGCCCCCAAAGCGACGATCAATTGCCCAAAGTTGACTAGATCCTGCCGCTGGAGGTCCGCAACGGTTCGCTGAGAGTCAAACTGAACCACGTCCAAGATAGAACAAGCATTGAGGCGAATCCGATTCTTGCCTGTCAACAATACCTTACTAGGCTCCAGCACTCTTGCTGCGAGACCATTGGTGTGGATTGCCTTCAATGCATTCGCAATCTGAGTCATGTAGCCCCAAATAACCTGCTCAGGGATGTGGGTATTGTGCCGGGTGCCCTGGAAACGGTTTCCAGTGCCCAAGTGCTGCTCAGCGAGCGTTTTCGACAGAGGATGGTAGTCGGTGACGAAAATGAGCGAGCTGTCCTGGAAGCTTCGGCTGGTAAATGCGTCATGGACGGTAACTACGCTTCCACTGCACACGCGCTTCCAAGCTTGGACGGATCGGATGGCCTTTTCGTTAGTCAAGCGGAACCCTGCTCAAGTTAGATGCGGTTGCTTGGTATTCATGGACTTTCTTACCTTCGAGCCTTCGAAGGGCGTAGAAGTTTCCATCTTTGCTCGATTGTGCTTTATAAACCCAGCTCGGATAGCCGAATGTCGCGGCATTCTTTTGGTGGCTGAGGTCTAACGGAACTAGAGAGTGAAAATAGTCGACCTGGGCGGGGAGAGTTGTGTCTGAAAGATGTCAGATCAATCTCAGTTCAGGGTAACGTTATCAAACAACGTACTAGGTAGGGTTTGCAAGGTAGCTGCAGCCTTCTTCTGCAGTTCCTCACGGAAGTCATTAGGGAGAAAGAGATCGTGCACATTGCGCTGGTAGCCCAGAGTATTCTGATTGTGAGGGCCGATTGGCGCGTAAAGATGATACTGGACCTGTGCAGGTTGTTAGACAATCCATGTAGCATCTGAGCGGGAATCATACCGGTTGTTGAAAGCCAGTCTGGCTTGCGAAGAAGGCTCCGCCCATCGCGGCAGCTCCATCGTGAGCGTACGGATTGGCGGCAACGGGTCCAACTGCACCAGCCGCAGACATGGAGGCAGAAGTGACAAATGGATCAAACCCACCAGTAGCAGCAATGGCTCCATTGCCATTACCCTGCAGAGGTCCCTGGACGTAGGAGTTAGCGGTGCACAAGTCAAGGCTGGAGCTGCGATTTTTCGATGTGCTTCGTTCGGAGACGGGATCGAAATCATCTGCCAGCGCACTCAGGCTCCGACTGGAGCGCCTGCGAAAAGACACCGGCATCGCGTAACTGATGGGCAAGTAGGGCACCGGGTTCGCAACTCTAGAACAGTGCGATTGCAACTAGAGAGTAAACGGAAGGAACGGCTTACCACGTGAGTACCTTCAAACCCCCCAGGCACGAACTCCTGCACTTCAGCCAACGTCCAGTCGGGGGTTCCTGCTTCCTGCCTCATTGTTGGTGTACTTGTGTTGGAGCCTTGATCCTGTCAGCATAGATACTCCGAGCTCGATTCGTTAGACATACGCGATGCCGCAGGTCGGGGTTGAAACGGAGCTGCATTTGCAGCCTTGGGTGAGATAGGATTGGATTTCTTAGGGGCAGCGCCGTTGCCAGAGAGGAGGGATGGGGTGAAGCTGGGCGAGTCCACGTTGAAACGTTTCTTGTTACTGAATATTGTTATAAGCATGTCGATGCCATTAAAGATGCATACACCTTACCTATCGGACTGATTCGCAGTGTTGAGCTTATGAGGGTCATGGTTGAAAGCGCAACCTGGAGGCTTCTGGTCAGGAACTAGAAGGTGCCAGGGCTAAGTTTCAGTATCGTTACCTTTATCTTCGTAGCGGCATCGGCCATAGATGGTTACATTGCGACATAATGTATCTTTCGCGTTCTCTGTTTTGATATTTCCAGTAAGCGACGTTCGTGTTTCGGTACCCATGCTTAGCAGGTTTGTCTAATCCATCTATCGAGGGCTATTCCGGGCGCCAGCCAGCCACGACACACTCACCTCTAGTCTTCATTTTCGGCGATCCCGTCGTGCGACGGGAATCGTCGAGGGGAGGTTTCGCGGATGAGGCCATGGTGAATGGCTAATACCGAGACGAAACGGATCAGCGCAGAAGTATCTCCATTGAATCGGAGCCGAAGACGATGCGATTGAGGTAACTGAGACGGGGCCGCATTCCCTGCGAGATACCTATACACTCGGCGCGTTGATGAAGAGCGGACCAATGGATGAATCGGCGAGGATCGGAAGGATATAAATATGTCGGGCAAACACCGTACAGATAAGAATAAGAGGCCCAATGCCGGCTCCAGATGTCCACCAAAAGCAGATCGGGGAGAGAGCCGATGAGAAGGACGCGGGGCGAACTCGACCCAAGGGGCCGCGCACGGGCCAGGCGGTCAAGCGATAGCCTAGCCACCGTTATCACGCCGTGAGAATATGGACATGGACATGTTCCATGGTTCAAATGTTAAATTGGTTAATATCTGATGAGAATATGATATGAAAGATGCCCGTGAGATAAAATCCCAGGTACTAAGTACAGGTTACATCTTCGGATCTAAAGGTCTCGATCGAGTCATCTATCGATATATCTAGGGACTAAGTTATCCATCTATCACGATTGTAGCTTCCCTCCAACATCTGAACGTTATTATCCAGACACTCGAGCATACTATATTACCCGTGGAAGTTGTAGCAAGGAGACACCTATCATACAAGGCTCACAAATACGCGCATATCCCTCACATCATCGATAGCAGGCCCCGGGAGTACCTTGCCTTATCGTGACAATCCCCCCGGATGATGTAATTAGCCGATGGCGCCTTCAGGGCCAAGCAGGTAATATATTGTAGATAGAGCTGAGAAAGTGTCAAGAAATCGTATTCAGTTATTCGAGACACAATTATAAAATTTAAGCGTCTATACAGGTGTCCAAACTTCTCCCAAGCCCTGGACGATAAGCGTAGTCGGACGGAAGGCGGTGACCCGGCAGTATACATGTCCTTTCAGGTGCCCCGACAGCGTTGACTTGTCACCTACCCACCATGTCCGCTACCGAGCTCGACCTCGATCAGCTCTCTCCGAGCGAGAGAACGGCATTGGATACATATACATCTGTAACAGGTCAAGACCTACCAGAGGCCATCCCGCTGCTGCGTCGGTCACAATGGAACGTCCAGGTTGGTGCTCTTCTCCGAGCTTCGAAGTAGCTTGCTTACCCGCGCATAGATAGCTATCGCCAAATTCTTTGATGGTGAGGGGCCAGACCCGGTTGAGGAGGCTCGGGAAGCAATGGATCACCCCCCACCTCGACCGGCTCGTCGAACTCAGAACTTGATGTCCGATGACCTTACTGCGCAATTATCGCCTGTTGCACGCTCCGCAGACCCCGCCCCGCGAGTCGATACACAACCCGAAGATCAATCGGTCTATCGCCCGCCATTCATTCTCGCTCTTCTCTTCACCCCCTTTAACCTCGTCTACCGACTGCTATGCAGCTCATTCCGCCTCTTCGGGACCTTGTTTCCCTTCCTCCCACGGCTGTTCAACGCAACCGCGAATCCTGCTTTACAAGGCGCACGACGAAATACCACGGGCCGTCGATCACTCGGCCCGAAAGACACAGCGGCTCGTTTCATCCGCGAGTTCGAGGAGGAGTATGGAACGCACTCAGTGCCGTTTTTGGAAAATGGATACAACATGGCGTTGGAAAAGGCTCATCGGGACTTGAAGTTTTTGTTGGTGCTTCTCACGTCGCCCGAGCACGATGAGACGAATGGCTGGGTGCGGGATACTTTGCTGGCACCTGAGGTCGTGGAGTTCATTAATGACCCGCAAAACAACCTTCTAGTGTGGGGCGGCAATGTCCGAGACTCCGAGGCATATCAAGTGGCCAACTCGCTACGATGCACAAAGTTCCCCTTTGTCGCACTGACTGTTCATACACCGAATGTTTCATCCACCGCCATGTCGGTTGTGGGCCGCATTGCAGGCACTACTGCGCCATCTGAGTTTGTAAATCGACTTCGCACAGCTATTTCGACGAACCAAGAGCCATTGGAGCGCATCCGCGCAACACGTGCCGAGCAGCAGGCATCTCGCAGCTTGCGTGAACAACAGGACTCGGCATACGAGCGGTCGCTGGCGATCGACCGGGAACGCGCTCGCCAACGCCGGGAAGCGGAAGCTGCTCGACAGAGAGAAGAGCAAGAAGCGGCAGAACGCCAGGCTGCCGAGGAAAAGAAAGAACGTGATTTGGCCCAGTGGAAGCTCTGGCGTGCACAGTCCATCAGGGCAGAGCCAGGGATCGATGTCAAGGAAGCCGCGCGCGTTAGTGTACGGTTGCCATCGGGCGAGCGAATCATGCGACGGTTCGCGCCTGAGACGGACATTGAGGAACTTTATGCGGTAGTGGAATGCTACGAAGTGCTACAGGATGAGGCTCGGCCGATGGATATTGTCGAACCCGAAAACTTTACGCATACATATGGCTTTGTTTTAGTGTCACCGATGCCCCGAGTGGTGTATGGGGTTGACGAAGGCGGATCGATCCGCGACAAGATTGGACGGGGAGGCAATCTGTTAGTGGAACCGATCGAGGAGGATGACGAAGAAGTGTCATGATAACAGGCATGATCCTAGGATAGTGTATCAAATCACAGTAAAACCTGACTCGTGCGCACTGCTAAATTATGCAAGGGTCTTCGGCTGCGGGGATGAGGTGGCCCGAAGGCGAATTTCCCTAAATAGACCTGTCAGAGGTATGAGATCCTCGACGCACGCGGACGAAAACATAGAATAAAGGCGGGAAAAGGACGAAAAGGACGAAAAGGACGGACGTATCTACGGAATATGTCAGCACGGATCGGAACTCCACCATCCGAAAAAGCCTGTTTTGTTTCTCGCCTCGGAATGGGTCTTGCCGTCTCCGCTAAAAACGTGACACCACGTTTCTCCATCCCATGCATAATTCTATGGATTTTACCCATTTGGGTGCCCGAGACTGCACATTTCCCACATTTCTGGGTAGCTTAGTGTCGCTTACGGTTCATTAGATGGAGCTATACCTGATTCCGCAATACGTACGCTTGGCTCCGAAGATTCCACTCCGTATTCTAGATTTTAGGCAGCTCCACGGCCCCGTGGCTTATCCCCGAACGGAGGCGAGCCTTAATGCTCCCGGTCCCTGTTGCGCTCCCGTCCCGAACACTTTTTTCCTGGTTTTTTCCTATTTATTTTTTCTTGCTAAACCCCCGTCACTCTTTCAATTTTTCTTCCCCTATACGCCTAATACTATCCCTAATACACCACCGCTCGCTTTTAATCCTTTTTTTTTTTCAAATCAACAACGCGCCCTAGTGGATGGTCACTTTTTAACCATCGTCTACAACTGGGCTTGCGACCCCCCACTTCTTATATATACGCTCCATACTCTAATCAGTCCGGATTGTGCCCATCATGTCGCTCCTTGGGACTATCAACCCTAATGTCCCCGAGACTAGCTACGAATCTACAGCGGTCTCGACCGAAGTCCGTCGCCATGACCTCGCCGACAGTGTTAGCACCCAGGAAACGTCTGTCGAGAAGACTGGCGAGATCGATGAGGATATGATTGAAGCCGAGGTTACCAATCTTGCCCGTAAGCTGACCCGTGAGTCTACTCGTTGGGCCGAGGGGGAAAACACCTTTCTCGAAACAAAGGAGGAATCGACCCTCAATCCCGCCAGCCCGAACTTTAAAGCCCGCAATTGGATGAAGAACTTGCTCGCTGTCAAATCCCGCGACCCGGAACGATACCCCGAGCGCCAAGCGGGTGTCTCTTTCCGCGATCTCAGTGTGCATGGATATGGAAGCCCCACAGATTACCAGAAGGATGTGTTCAACGCCGTCCTGCAAATTGGAGCTCTGGCTCGTTTGGTCACCGGCACTGGAAAGCAGAAGATCCAGATTTTGCGCGACTTCGATGGCTTGGTCAAGAGCGGCGAGATGCTCGTCGTTCTGGGCCGTCCCGGTTCCGGTTGTTCAACCTTCCTGAAGACTCTTGCTGGTGATTTGAACGGTATCTACAAGGATGAGAAGTCCTTTATGAACTACCAGGGTATCTCCGACAAGAAGATGACCAAGCAGTTCCGTGGCGAGGCTATCTATACCGCCGAGACTGATGTTCACTTCCCTCAGTTGTCCGTGGGAGACACCCTGAAGTTTGCTGCTATGGCTCGTGCTCCCCGTAACCGTTTACCCGGTGTCTCTCGTGAGCAGTACGCCACACACATGCGTGATGTCGTCATGGCCATGCTGGGTCTCACGCATACTCTCAACACCCGTGTCGGTAACGACTTCGTGCGTGGTGTCTCGGGTGGTGAGCGCAAGCGTGTCAGTATTGCCGAGGCGACCCTTTGCGGCAGTCCTCTGCAGTGCTGGGATAACTCCACCCGTGGTCTGGACAGTGCCAACGCTCTCGAATTTTGCAAGACCCTGAACTTGATGGCCAAGTACTCTGGCACTACCTGTGCAGTCGCTATCTACCAGGCTTCCCAGAGTGCCTACGATGTCTTCGACAAGGTGACCGTGCTCTATGAGGGTCGCCAGATCTACTTCGGCCGCACCGGCGATGCCAAGGAATTCTTCACCAACATGGGCTTCGAATGCCCCGAGCGTCAGACCACCGCCGATTTCCTGACCTCCCTCACAAGTGCTGCCGAGCGTATCGTGAAGCCCGGCTTCGAGAACCGTACGCCTCGTACCCCTGACGAGTTCGCCGCTGCTTGGAAGAACAGCGATGCGTACAAGCAGCTTCGCAGGGAGATCGACGAATACGATCAGGCCTACCCTATTGGTGGAGAGTCGCTGCAGAAGTTCGTTGACTCGCGCAAGGCTATGCAATCCAAGGGCACGCGGGTTCGCTCCCCTTACACACTCTCTGTTGTGGAGCAGATCAACCTCTGCGTTACGCGTGGCTTTCAGCGTCTCAAGGGTGATGCAAGCTTGACCCTGTCCCAGCTCATCGGAAATTTCATTATGGCTCTGATCATCGGTTCCGTCTTCTACAACCTAAAGGACGACACTGAAAGTTTCTATTCTCGTGGTGCCCTTCTTTTCTTCGCCGTCCTGCTCAACGCTTTCTCCAGTGCCCTGGAGATCCTTACTCTCTACGCACAACGTCCCATTGTTGAAAAACAATCGAGATACGCCATGTACCATCCGTTCACTGAGGCTGTAGCGTCGATGCTTTGCGATATGCCATATAAGCTTCTCAACGCAGTAACGTTCAACGTGACACTTTATTTCATGACCAACCTCCGCCGAACTCCTGGTGCTTTCTTCACCTTCCTTCTGTTCACGTTCGTGACTACCTTGACCATGTCCATGATTTTCCGCAGTATCGCCTCCTACTCTCGAACCCTTTCCCAGGCTCTGGTGCCAGCCGCCGTCTTGATTCTGGGTCTGGTCATTTACACTGGTTTCACTATCCCGCCCACCGACATGCTTGGCTGGTCTAGATGGATGAATTATATTGATCCCATCGCATACGGCTTCGAGTCTCTCATGGCCAACGAGTTCCACAACCGAAACTTTTCCTGTACCGCCTACGTTCCTTCCTACCCGAGCGCCAGCTTGGCCCACCAGATTTGCTCTGCCAAGGGCGCTGTGGCTGGTGAGATGATTGTTATGGGTGACAACTATCTCCGCGACAGCTATGAGTATTACAACAGCCACAAGTGGCGCAACCTGGGTATTATGATTGGTTTCCTGATTTTCTTTTTGGCCACCTATCTTATTGGCACTGAGTATATCTCCGAGTCCAAGTCCAAGGGTGAGGTTTTGCTCTTCCGTCGTGGTTTTACTCCCAAGCGCACCGAGTCCGATGATGTCGAGGGATCCCAGTCCGTGGCCGCTGCTGAGAAGACCGACGAGTCGCCCAAGGAAGTTTCCGCCAAAATTCAGAGACAGACTGCTATCTTCCACTGGCAGGATGTTTGCTACGATATCAAGATCAAGAACGAGGAGCGCCGCATTCTGGATCACGTCGATGGTTGGGTCAAGCCTGGTACTTGCACTGCCCTGATGGGTGTGTCTGGTGCCGGTAAGACTACCCTGCTTGATGTCCTGGCTACCCGTGTCACTATGGGTGTTGTTTCCGGTGAGATGCTTGTCGATGGCCGTTTGCGTGACCAGTCTTTCCAGCGTAAGACTGGTTATGTTCAGCAGCAAGACCTCCATCTTTACACCACTACCGTCCGTGAGGCTCTTCGGTTCAGTGCCATCCTCCGTCAACCCGCGCACGTCAGCCGCCAAGAGAAGCTGGATTACGTCGAAGAGGTCATCAAGCTTCTCGGAATGGAAGGCTATGCTGATGCTATTGTCGGTGTCCCCGGTGAGGGCCTGAACGTCGAGCAGCGTAAGCGTCTCACCATTGGAGTCGAGCTCGCTGCTAAGCCCCAACTGCTTCTGTTCCTTGACGAGCCTACCTCCGGTCTCGACAGTCAAACTTCATGGTCTATTCTCGATCTCATTGATACCCTGACCGCTCACGGACAGGCTATCCTCTGCACTATCCACCAGCCCTCTGCTATGTTGTTCCAGCGTTTCGATCGCCTGCTTTTCCTTGCGAGAGGTGGTAGAACCGTCTACTTCGGTGACATTGGCGAAAAGTCATCTATTCTTTCCAGCTATTTCGAGAGGAACGGCGCACCCAAGCTGCCCCTTGACGCAAACCCTGCGGAGTGGATGCTTGAAGTCATTGGTGCCGCCCCTGGATCTCACAGTGATGTCGATTGGCCTGCCGTTTGGCGGGAGAGCCCCGAGCGCGTCAAGGTGCATGAACATCTCGCTGAATTGAAGTCGACTCTCTCTCAGAAGTCCGTTGGAGAGTCTTCCGACAACCCTGCCAATTTCAAGGAATTCGCTGCTCCCTTCACCGTTCAGCTCTATGAGTGCCTGGTCCGCGTCTTCAGTCAGTACTGGCGTACTCCCATCTACATCTACTCTAAGGCTGCTCTCTGTATCCTGTCTGCTATCTATATCGGTTTCTCCTTCTTCCATGCCCAGAACAGTCTTCAGGGTCTCCAGAACCAGATGTTCAGTATCTTCATGCTGATGACCATCTTCGGTAACTTGGTTCAGCAAATCATGCCTCACTTCGTCACCCAACGTTCTCTTTACGAGGTTCGCGAGCGCCCTTCCAAGACCTACTCGTGGCAAGCTTTCATGACCGCCAATATCCTCGTCGAGCTGCCATGGAATACCCTCATGGCTGTTCTGATCTTCGTCTGCTGGTACTACCCCATCGGCCTGTACCGCAACACTTACGACACTGACACCCTGCACGAGCGCGGCGCGCTGATGTTCCTCCTCATCTGGACTTTCCTTCTCTTCACCTCGACTTTCGCTCACATGATGATCGCCGGTATCGAGCTTGCCGAGACCGGTGGTAACCTGGCCAATTTGCTCTTTTCTCTCTGCCTAATTTTCTGTGGTGTCCTCGCGACCCCAGACAAGATGCCCGGCTTCTGGATCTTCATGTACCGCGTCTCACCATTCACGTACCTCGTGTCTGCGATGTTATCCACCGGTGTGTCTGGCACTTCCGCGGTTTGCGGAGAGGTCGAATACCTCCACTTCTCGCCTCCGTCCGGCGAGACCTGCAAGACGTACATGGCTTCTTACATCAGTGGCAACGGAGGTTATCTCTTGGAGTCAACCGTGAACTCCACTACCGAGTGCTCTTTCTGCACCATTTCCTCCACAGACACTTATCTTGCTAGCGTTGGGAGTTACTTCAAGGACGCCTGGCGCAACTTTGGCCTTATGTGGGTGTACATCATTGTCAACATCTTCCTGGCCGTTGCCATCTACTGGTTGGCTCGTGTGCCTAAGGGTAGCCGCAGCGCGGACAAGAAGGAGAAGAAGGAGAAGAAGAGCGAGAGTTCCTGATTCCACAATTATCTATCCTATTTCTTTCATTTCTTTTCCTGATATTCTCAGGTAAAATCTTGTTTATACTGTTTCGTGTCGCATATTTCCCTTTTTACTTTTGGGTGTTCTTGTCTGCCTAGTTGCATATTTGTCTTTTGAATGGGCTTATTGAGGGATTTGGGTCCCCTTGCTCTCACCGCTTTACATATTGGATGTCTTTTGAATATCATCTTGAGAAGCCTATATTAGAAATATTACAAACTCTGCATCTGAACATTATACATCTAATATTGGAAAGTCAGGATCACTCCGTAAAGCCTCCGCATCCAGCATCTCAAACTTGAAATTCCACAACTTCTCCACATCCGTCAACTCCCCTTTACTCCTATGCTTCAGAGGCGCATAGAGATCATTATTTATCCCCTTAGAACTCCTTCTTCCAGCATGTTGCATTGAAACTGGAGTAACCGCCCATCGAATCTCCTCGTTTGCAGTTGCATATTCCTCCGTAAGCATATCTACATATCCTATCCGCTTCGTTTCATACAGCTATGTAAGATCTGAGATTCGTGAACGCGGAAAGACGAAGGCTTGCGAGCAGCAACCGAACTTCGGCATTTGATGGACACCAGCTTCGATAGGAAGGACGGTAGCGCGACCGGTAGCGAAGAAAAGACCGATAAATAGGGGTGTACAAATGCCGGCGACGAGAAGGATTGTCTTGTTCGAGATGGTTGAGGCTGATCGGGGCCCGTAGCGGCGTAGTCCTAGGCAGGTGCCGATGACTAGTAGGATGGTGAGGGTTGAGTAGAAGACGTATAGGGGCCATTCCTCTGAGTTCCATCCGAGTAGTTCTTCTGTATATAAAAGGCGGAGGTAGAGCCCTTGTATAAGACGAAGGGTTAGCTGAATTTAATTCCAAAGATAACTCGATACAAACTCACACTCTGATGCTCCGATATCATCGGTCTGCTTTTCTGCAGATGACAAAGCTTCTCGAGTACGGTGAAACCACCAGTCCATAGCAAAAACGTCGTCTTCAAGCATGAGAACATAAGGAGTATTTACAGCCTCGCATGCTTTCAATAGATAAGGGTAATCGAAAAGAGCCTTTTCACCCCGGCCAGTTTCGCCTCGTCAGTCTTGAGAGACCGAATGTGATCAATATCCACCACGGCAGAATCGTACAGTAACACTTGATCCGGCAGCTCATGAAGCCAAGGTTCTGAGTAGACCGGATGCTCGGATGGATCCGTGTGCGCGATGAGTAGTATAAGATGAATATCGGCTCGCTCTTCCTCGCTCAGTCCTTCTAGGATCGTGCCTACTGTGGTTTTGAAATACCGGACGCCATTGCGGGCGATTGATGCAATTCCGACTTGGGGCCTGTCCAGTCATGGGCTTCCTATATGGCTCGCGAGTCACGCACGTGGTTTGTTTAAAAAGTTTCAGACATACCGTGACGATTTCCACCCCCGAAAAAAATAATACGCAGGAATTAAATTTCTTGTATTATAGAGACAGGCTCTCCTGTGCTGTCTTCGTTGCTGCGAAGTGTTCGGAAGTGGGCATGCACGGGCCCAGAGGCATTCATATTACAGAACACCCCCGAGCCATGATCAAGATCTTGCTATGAGGATCTGCTTGTTACTAAAAATAAAATGAGGTTCTAATCAATTCAACGGTAAATAACCTCAATTATCAACCTTAGCTTCTTTGCGGAAACGATCAGTTACCAATGGAGTAGTAGATTGCTTATTTGGAGATTAATGCACCGGTGCACTGGCTCAATAGAGGGAGAAGATTAAACTGCGGGCCTTCGGCTTCCCACAGTAATAGAATGACACTAAGAACAAATCCTGCGCTCGTTAGAGATATATTCTTTGCTAGATTGCATGGAATGGATACAATACTACGGAGTAGATCGACCATGATCGCCCGGGAAGATTGTATCTATACTGAAAATTCGGACCTCGCATTTATTGCTTTTGGGGAAAACTTATGCGCATATTTTGAGAACATCTACCTATACTCAGTTACCTAATACTTTGGATTTTGCCTGAAAGCTCAACATTGACTACAGACATCGCGGGCCGTTCCCAATCGGGTAAATTGTACGATTTGATGCTATGTAATCGTGGCCCTCAAGCGCAAGGCTTTTCCACTGATCCCTACACACAACTGGAAAGCTCAATCCATGCAGAAAGAGACAAAAATTGAACAATATAGGGATAATTAGATGATATGGACAAGCAAACCCCACCGACGCCAGCGCAAAAACGACCATAAGCTCAAGGAAACCAGAAATTCCAAGGAAGGAAAGAAAATCTACCATGTAAAAGCCTCCTCTGTAAAATCGACCACAGCCCCCTTTCCAATTCTATCTCTTGTTGCAGCCCGCACTTCATCTGCAAACGCTCCGGGCCCACAAACAGAAACAACAGTGGCACCTACGCGTTTCGGAAGGATCTCATCGAGTACGACGTCAGGTCGACATCGACCGGAAAGCATCTGCACCGTCGCAGATGGGGAGATTATATCTGCTGGGCGTCGCGGCTTCGATACAAATAGTTTGACTACTAGGATATCGCGACGACATGGCATGCGTAGGATCTGGTCCATCCACTGGCTGACCCAGGCGAGGTGGTCTGTTGAGCGGACGGACCAAATGAGGTAGATGCGTCGAGTGGCGGCGCGTGAGGTTGAAGCACGTTCGAGGAGGTCGCGTGTGTATAGGAGATGGTGGGTTATGCCAGCTCCAGCGGAGAAAAGTACGGCTGTGCCGTAGCTGGGCATGCTGACTGGGTGGCTGCCGTAGGGGCCTTCGATGTACCCCGGTGCGCGAAGGATCCCCTCTGGTTTGCTGCGGGCCAGATCGTATAAGCGGCGGGTCATGCCTTGACGGGAGCTGATGATGAGGGAGACTTCTGTTGTTTGGGAGGGAGGTTCGAAGTAGGAGTCTTTGTCGAATGTTTGTTTTTCTAGGGCCGAGGGTGTAATTGCTTTGGCGTTTGTGCCGGGTTCGAACCAGGCTATTGAAAATGGGTGTGACATCCACCATGATACGCAGGGGATATAGGCGAAGACGTGGCAGCCTGGTGAGATGTTCACGCGTTTGGGGAGATGGAAGGTTACTCGGCATGCTTCACCAGGGAGAGCTTGAACGGTCATCTTCGTGCTGCCATTGCGGGATGAGAGGTTCAGGTGCGCGAGTCGGAAGAGGCGTAGGCTGCGCTCCGTGAGCCAGATTACGGCGATGGCGTTGGCCCAGCTTCGTTGTGGGAGACTGTCCAGGTTCAGGTGGGCGTATACGCCGAGGAAGGCCAGTAGTGCGGCAAGCTGGTGCATATGAAGAAATGTCTCGTAGAAGGCATGGCGAATAGGCGAAGGTGAATGCAAGACCAGGAAGACCATCGCCACGGTTCCGACCATTCCCCATGTGAAGAACGGCGTGTCTCTGACGCGTGCGAGCGCAGCGGTCAAATTTTGTTCGTCGCATGCATTCACTGCCCAGGCAGCTGTGTGCGTGATGGTTTCGAGCACGATGATGCGGCCCAGCCAGCGATGAATGAGGTTGTATGTATCGAAACTGATGTGAAGAATGGAAATGAGAGGGTTATTACGAGCTGCTAAAAGGAACAGTGGTACCATGTTCAGGACAGCCAGTGTCCCTGAACGCCCTCGCAGCTCTGCGACCAGCGCAGCTTTCTCATTGACCCCATAATCGAGGTATAGACAGTAAATCACCTGGCTTGCCATATAGACGCTAATCAATATGGTCTGGAACCGGGATGGCAAGGTTCCCATGCCGATTGCAGAGGAGAGCTGGACCTCGCGGTTGTGTCTCTTTTCCCCCAAGGGTGCGTATAGGATCTGCTTCTTGGCAAATGGCCACCATGATGATTGCTCTTGGCTCCAGAAAGTTTGTTCTCTCTTGCTCGCCGACAAGGCGGTAATCTCACGGAGGTAGGAATGACTGATCTGGGCTATCCGGCTGCAGAATATGGCGAATGCAAGGATGATAACCGAGGAATAGATGACTCGGGTAATGATCACGTCGCGAGGCACATCAACACCTCCCAGTCCTCGAGAGTACTCGTAGATGTAGGTCGCATTGATTCCATAGGAGCGTGCCGCAAGTTGCGGAGAGGGTGCAGCCATTGGTCTGCCCCTGACGCCTGTCGAGGCCCTGGAATAGAAGGAACGTGTTGGGACGAAACTTCGGGAGTAGTTGAACAAATGCGACGAGTAATTGACTATTTCAGATGACTATTTGGCAAGCTAGTCACGGCGAAAAATCAATCACTGAATCTCATATGTATTTAGGGGACAGGTGTTTCGTTGATGGGGAGTCGAAGGGAATGCGAAGATCAACCGTAGTGACGTCTGGGGCCGATAGTATGAGATCACAGGTGAGAACAATGGACCAGTATTAATGAGCTTGGCAGAAGCTTTTCAATAGGGAACAAAGGATAGGTGTTTCTCTCAAAAGCCCATTGTGTTCCTGCCTATCACTCGACAATGGTTTCAAGTGGCCCCAGCTTAGGCGCCGATGACTGAAATCGATATTGCAGCCCAGTCGCAAGAACCACGAACTTGGCTATGGCTGAAAAGATGGACTTTTGGAATCCAGGAAGAATTAGCAGATCGTCGGATCAAAATTTCTCGTTGCTTCCCGCCCAGAGGCATCGTCTAGGGCCTAGGAATGCAGCAAGGGGGGGAGGGAGGGCCCACGTTTTCTTCGCTCTTCTTTGCAGAGGCAGGCAAGAAGGCAAAATTGGAGAGGCAAAGAACGTATGAAGCGATCAAATCACAAAAAGAATAGAAGCTTTAGCGATCAACGCTTTGCAGTGAAAATCTATGAGACGAAACGGCAATCGTAGAACCAGCCGATTGACAAGGATGGAAAGGGAAGAAAACTGCCTGAGACGAACCCCCAAGACCCAAGAACCTAGGACAGGGGCACAAATATGAAGATGGAGCTATTGGACAGGACACATCCGAGGCAGCTCTACAGAGCAGCCACTCCCGGGCTGGAACTCATTTCTTCACGGTGCACCGACGCTAGCAGAAATGACAGCAGCCTATCGGTGTGACTCCTTTAATGACCCAGGGGGCCGCCGGTGTTTCCGACATGCGCGGGCTCTGTCTCGGTGCCCTGATATCGTGAATTGTGATTGGGGTTCGGAGCTGGCTGTGATCCCTGCAGATCTGCGACCGGCGTAACGCCCATGGACCTTAGCTCGAGTGAGAACCCATAGAGTGCACAAGAAGCATTTCCCTGAAGCTTGAGCCCACTCTCAGACAGTGCCTCTAACGGTGGCTTGGCACAGGGTTTCAGAGCTGTCTATTAGAAACCACCATCTCTGTAGCTTGGCGGATGCTACTCCTGTGGCGCGAGACGAGATTGGAGGAAACCGTTATTCTCCGTGTAGAATGGCATGAGTTCATCATGCCTTTGTTCCTTTGAACGGAATCCTTCATGGAATGGCATGATTGTCAGCACTGCATAAGCAACAATGGATTGTTCTAAATGTTCTAAAGGTTCCAATGTTCTAGATGTTGGTAAAGCGGAGCCCGGTGGAGATTGTCGCCTGATCAATAAGGCCCACTATTGACAGGTGATTCTTCACAGCCTCGAATGACTCTCGGCATGTAGTTGTGTTTCCTAGTAATAAAACCAAGGAGCAAAAACATATACAATATGACACACGTGGTCTCTCTACTGTGGAACCGGTATTTACCTAATTGCTGGCTCGTCCCCAACCCAGTTGGATATCTTCTCCTATCTGAACTACCTGGATATGGCAATGCATCGCTTGAGGGGTTCTCCTGTTTCATGTTAGGTTGACCATTGGAAGCGAAGATAAATTGCAGGGTGTACAAATTTGGAATTTCGATGGTTAGAGGATAATTATCTCGGAGCGCCGCTGTATCATTTTTCGCGAAACATTCTATATATGTACAAACATCAATCATGAGACGTCGGGCTTACCGGCCCATCCAGCCACCGTCCACGGTAATAAGCTCTCCCGAAACATAGCTGCTGGAACCGCTGGCTAGGAAAACAACGACACCCTTGAAGTCCTCCGGCTTGCCCCACCGGCCGGCGGGGATACGAGCCATGATCCCGGCATTACGGTTGGCATCGTTGATCAGCGCAACGTTCATGTCCGTGTCAATGTAGCCGGGAGCAATACCATTGACGTTGATGCCCTTGGAAACCCACTCGTTGGAGAGAGCCTTGGTCAGCTGCCCGATGCCGCCCTTAGAGGCCGCATAGGCGGGGACAGTAATGCCACCCTGGAAGGTGAGGAGTGAGGCGACGTTGATAATGTTTCCGCGACGGCCGGAGGGGAATTCGGATTCATCGCGAGACAGCAGGTAGGCGCCGAATTCACGGCAGAGGACGAAGACTGACGAGAGGTTGACTTCGATGACCTTGATTCGGGGTTTTCAATTAGTTGTTATGTTCAACGTATACAAGAAAGACTTGAGTAAGGCTCACCTCATCCCAGTCCTCATCAGGGAACTGGTGACTCGGGTGCCGCCGTTGAATACCGGCGCAGTTCAAGAGGATGTCGGGCTTGAGTCCTTGGCTAGTCACTGAGGGGACAATATCCTTGACAGCCTTACGATCAGACAGCTCTGCGACGTGAATGTGTGCCTTGCGGCCAATACGATTCTCAATTTCGTCCTTGGTAGCAGTGTTGGATGCATCTCTTTGCACAAGAATGATGTCGGCGCCGGCCTCCGCCAGGGCAAAGGCCATAGCCTGGCCAATGCCACGAGTACCACCGGTAACGAGGGCGGTGCGCCCGCTCAGTGAAAAGAGAGAGAGCCCGGTCGCCATTGTGTATGTGTGTGTGTGTAGAGACACAAAAGTCGGAGGGGCAATCGATCCAAATAATAGTGTTTACCCCACGCGCGGGGCGACGCTGTATTTAGCCATTTCCGTTACCGACTCAGTCGCCGACGGCTATTGACGAGGTTTGACAGGCATGACGGGATGATCTTTGAGAGTTCTGCTCGGCTATAAATTGATAGCTCAATAAATGAGATGTATATCCTTGGATCAATGCCATTGATTCAAAATAGCACGCAAATGTAAGAGACTTGTAGCGCGTAGACCATAGGGAGATGACTTCCCCACATTCGGGATGGCCTTAGTAAGAGCTCGTCCGGGGCGAGCTTCCTACTGTCAATGGGTCAAGTCGGCCTTAGCGCTTCTCACCAAACCCCCAAGTAATCATGTCTCAACAATCATAGCTAGAGATGGAGTCTCTGTCTGATACGCCCTCCAAGCGGCCTGATGTAGTCAAGCGCGTCTCCCGCGCCTGTCTACATTGCCGTCAGCGCAAGTCCCGCTGTGACTTGTAAGTCCTTCCCCGGATCTGCACCTGTGTGATCCCACTAACCTCGCGCATAGAGATACAAATGGCAGCAATCCTGGCAAGCCCCCCTGTCAGCGCTGTGTGCGCGAGCATCGCGAGTGCGTTCTCGGCGGTTCTAACCGAGGTGGACGCCGCATTCGCAAGAACAAAATCAAAAATTTCACACCGGCGGCTGATCCTTCGTCTAGTAAGGACTCAGTAGAGAGGCCCAGTCCTGCAAACTCTGAAGCACGTCGTGCACCATCTGCATCTGCATCAGCGTCGGCATCAGTATCCTATCCCGGACCCGTCGTCTTTCTGCCTCCTAACCCCCCGGCTTCAAGCTCCGCGGTTGTGGAAGACGACGACGCTTCACTCGGCTCTGTTCTGCGCAACCCATCTGATGCCTGGCAATGTTTGACAGGTATCGCCACCCATGGGGCCCCGGACCCCGAAGTGCGCGGCCACCGTGCACG
Source organism: Penicillium corylophilum (assembly GCA_018410145.1). Taxonomy (NCBI): domain Eukaryota; kingdom Fungi; phylum Ascomycota; class Eurotiomycetes; order Eurotiales; family Aspergillaceae; genus Penicillium; species Penicillium corylophilum. Next base: position 381,138 of record JAGUQL010000016.1, on the reverse strand, counting down.
GTCGGAGTCCGGTAGCATCTCCACATACAATGGCCTGCGCAACGGTGTTGTACCAGACTTTAATGCTCCAAACACCGGTATCAGAGCCTATAGATTGGTTCAGACACGATCTTTAGACCTTGACACTGTCTGGCAGCTGGTGACTCGCTATGCAGAGAACTTTCACCCGTACCTCCCACTGGTTCCACGGAAGTACTTTGAGCGCACTGCACTTGACGAGTTTGCCAGCAATGAGAAATATCTCCTCACCGCTGTGCTTACAATCGCCTCCAAAGATCTCGTCGACCGACCAGAGATCCACGAATACTGTTCAAAATACATGCATGAGTTGATCTCGGGTATTGCTGCAGGTGCAGACTGTGATGTCGAAGCGGTCGAGGCTCTCCTTCTACTAGCTGAGTGGGAACCCCAAGGCCTACGACCTCGCATTGAGCGCGTGGGGCGTGGAGAGGAGGATCGAGCTGCGTGGATGCATGTTGGGCTTGCATTGCGCTCGGGTTATTTCATCGGACTGGATCGAACATCCTTCAGAGGAGACCCATATGGAGACCAAGAGACTGAATCTCGTCGAAGGTTAGCCTGGGCCAGTTGTTATGTCTCTGATCGATTGATCTCTGTGCGTATTGGACGTGCTTTCTGGTCTCGTGGTCCAGGTCCAATGACGGGTCTAGTCAGCCAGGATTTCCCTTCGCTACAGCCAGCAAAAGAGGGTGATGAGGACTATTCCAAGATCTTCCAGGCTATGTTGGATCTGACCCAGCTATACGGAAATGTGCACGAAGTCTTGTACTCTGGTATGCGCACCAGTAATCAGATGATGCTAATGGGAGACTATGTTAAATATGTTGATGATTTTCGGCTTGCTATCTTGCGATGGAAATCCCTTTGGGGACCTTTGGACTGTGAGTCCACCAAAAATATGCTACTCAATGCTTCTAATCTGACCATACACAGGCTCGGCCCCCATGAAGGCAACGTTGCAGCTGTCATATGAATATTTGCGGCTATATACAACTGCCTTTGCATTCCAAGCAGCGATCTCTCAGTCCTTGGCCAAACCGAAGACCGGTGCAACATCTCACCGGGAGCAACTTCGATCGACATTCCAGAATGTAGCTTCAATGCAAGATTCACGGTTCATCTATGAGTCAGTCGATGCGGCCAAGGCCTACTTAACCATTCTGGTAGACTCGGTAGACCCCAAGAGGCATTTACATTTCATGCCGCTCCGCTTCTATCTGTTAGATCTCATTTGTGTATGATACATGAAGTATTGCTGATCAAGTTCCAGATATGCCATCTACTCTGCCGTCTTCCTCTACAAGGTAAGTTCATTTGATACCTGAAATTGGAGAGCTTCGCTAACCTCCTATAGGCTCGCTCTTTTGGAATGATGGTTCCTTCCGAAGAAGCCAAGGTCCAAGGGCTTGTCGCTCGGACCACAGAGGTCCTCAAGCAAGCTAGTGCTGGCCCTGATGACATCGGAGCCCGCTATTCTCACTTATTGGAGCTTCTGTGGAAGACAAAGCCGTCCATGTCGACCACTGCCACAAACACCCCAAAGAACAGCGATTTCATGCAAACCACTCTACCAAACCCAGTCTCCGATACATATATCGACTTCAGTCCTGCAAACGACTTCTCCTGGCTGGATCTGGAAGCTGTGGGTGATTATGTGTCTGGAGACCCGATATCGGGCGGCTTGCTAGGTCTGGACGCTTTCCAAAACACGACCGACTCTTACCAGCCCGGACAAGAGAGGCCGCAAGTATGGCAACAATCTGCCTGGTTGGGCGATATGAGTAGCAACCTTCTATTTTAGGCGCTAGCCGAGTTGGTGGTGATCAAAGGCCGCCCGCCCTACGGCAATGGATGCGGGGCTGCGGAGCTCCTCTCGGAGAATACCCCGACTGCCAAGGGGTAACCGAGGCCGGCGCAGCCTTTTTGAATTCCAAGATCATTCGATCTTGGTTCTTAGAGAGATCATTATCCATTGTTTCCTCTCAAGTAATTCTTTACAAATGACACTCAACGAGATCCGCGGTCGATTAGCCCTGATCACCGGCGCATCCGGAGGGTAAGTTGAGACCAACTACGATCTCCAAACCCCGCATCATTATTCTACCACCAGAAACAAGCTTGCTAACATTGTATTGGACTCATAGAATCGGCGCAGCCTGTGCGCGCCAGCTCGCTCAACATGGAACCCATCTCGCCCTGACCTACGCTACCAACCTGGACGCAATGAACACGATCGTCGCAGATATACAGTCTAAGTATGCCGAGAACAAGCTCCGCATCTCTATTCACAAGGTGGACGTCGGCTCTGCCGATCAGATTGAAGCCATGTTCCAGCAGATCGACAAAGAGCACGGCCAACGACCAGACATCCTCGTCTCAAACGCTGGCTACGGCAAGCGGTTCCCCAACATCTGGGAGATCGAGCTTGAAGAATTCGATTACACGCTCAATGTCAACCTCCGTGCTTCATTCATCCTCGCCAAGGGTGTTGTGGAGCATATGAAGAGTCAGCGCTGGGGACGGATCATTTTCATGTCTTCAATCGCTGCGCAAGGTGGAGGTATCAATGGCTGCCGTGAGTTCACTCCTCTCTTTCGCGCTGTGTCATTTCTAACGAGTTATCAGACTATGCCGCTTCAAAGGGTGGACTCACAGGCATGATGAAGAATCTGTCAACCCGCCTAGCCGAGTTTAACATCAGCGTGAACGACGTCGCCCCTGCGATGATCGGCGATACGGGCATGATCCCCAACGCCGCGGCGATTCCCGAAGTCGCAGCTGGTATCCCGTTACAAAGACTGGGTACGCCGGAGGAGACAGCAAATGTAGTTACGATGCTGTGCAAGACTGGATATATGACAGGCCAGAGTCTCCTGCTGGCCGGGGGGTTGAAATAGGCTATAATTTAACATTCCAAGTACAAATCAATGTGATACCCGTCTACATACTGTGTGTGTGTCTTCAAATATCTGTATTTGGCAGAGCGAATTCTCCAGAGGCAATATATCATGATTTGTTCTAATGCATATACACGATTTTGATTCTCACTATGCACAACATCCCTACTCTCACAATGGGTATTTTCAAGTCATCATCGTCATCATCATCACAAAAGCAAAACTCCACAACCTCGTCTCGGCATCTTACAGATGGCTCTGAGCCTTGTTCTCAATAATCACCTTCACAACAGGGTTACCGCTCTCATCAACGCCCTTTCCAGCAAGCGTGAAAGCCCGCTCGCCCTCCTCGAGAGGCAAACGGTGCGTAACAACCTTATCCTCCACGGTCTTCAGCTTCCCGCTCGCCAGCAGCGCAATAGCTGCCGGGTAGGCATTGCCGTCATAGCGGAAGACACCGATGATATCGACCTCGCGCAGTGCAGCAGCACCAACAGGAAGGGTTTGGATGGGGTTACCCATACCGATCTGAACGAGGACCCCACCTGGTGCGGAGGCGTAAATACCAGCCTGAACGCAGGCTGGCACACCGGTGCAGTCGTACACGCGGCTGAAGCCAGAAACCTCGGGGCTGCCAGTGACATTGGCGGCTTCGGTCAGGGTAGCAGCGACGCGCTGGGCGTTCGCAAGCGCGTAGGCCGTTTGGTCAGCGTGGGGGGCATCCTTGGCAGGAGGTGGGTTGGCAGGGTCAGCGCGGGGGATCAGGGCAGTCTTAAGGCCGAGACCTAGGGAAGCAGCGATCTCAAGACGCGAGGAGTCAATGTCTGCAACGACGATGGATGTGAAGTTCTGAGAGGTGGCTAGGGCCGAAGCGACGAGTAGACCAATGGCGCCTGCGCCGAAGACAAGTGCAGCAGTGCCCTCTCCTACGCTGCTGGCGATTTCAACCTCTTCCTTGGTAGGTGGGTGCGAGCGGCGCACGGCGTGTAGGCAGACGGCCAATGGCTCGACAAGCGCACCACCCGCGTTGGAGACGTTTGATGGGAGAAGGTGGCACATGGCAGCGGGGTGGTTGGTGCGCTCCATGAGGGTACCGTCCAGGTGGGGGAACATCTTTGCGCTGCTGCGGAACTGCATGTTTTTGCAGATGTTATAGCGGCCCTGTTTGCACAGGGCACACTTGCGGCACGGTAGACCGACCTCCAAGGCTACGCGGTCGCCGACTTTCAGGTTGGTAACATCGGGGCCGACGGCCGTCACAGTGCCAGCAGACTCGTGGCCCAGACACATGGGCTCACGCACGACGAAGTCCCCATTGCGGCCGTGGCTATAGTAATGAAGGTCGGAGCCGCAGAGGCCGGTTGCCTGCACGGCGACTTGGACATCTGCGCCGGTGGGAGCTGGCACTGATCGTTTCTCCTGTATTGTTGTCAGTTGGGGTATTTGTAGAGCGGAGCTTGGAGCTTGCGGTTTACCAGACGGAGATCCTTTGCGCCGTGGAGGACGAGAGCGGTGGCTGGTGCTTGTGTGGCCATGATGAAGATATGGGTAAGATGGAGGAAGCAATTCCGCAATCGCAAATTGTTAAAGGTCTTGGAATCGGCATCTGACTCTGAACAAGGCGTTCCCCCCACTTGACATCGTGGGGGAGACATGACGCGCTGCTGCTAAAGCCGGGACCCACGGAGAAAGTCCGGGGCGGCTTTTGATCTCAAAGTGGCAGGTTTCAATAGCCGGGCGCGTGGGGGTGACTATTGCATCCTTTGGAGTCGTACGATGAAAAATAAGAATAAAAGAATGAACATTTGAAATGGAACGGGGTATGTATAGCTATATCGGACTTCCTAGAAGGAAGCGTTGATTGCAAAGACCAGACAGCTTGATAATATTTGGTGAGAAAGTAGAGAGTCGGAAGTTGTCTGACACTTATCGTCTTCTCCACACGAGATCCGCGGGGTTCAACTTGTCGCGGAGCTCCGCCAGAATTTCAGGCTTTAGCCATTCGGCACCTTCTTCTTCTTTTATCTCTTTCATCTCCTCGAATCCCGTCATTCCTTCACAGCTGTATACCCATTCTTCACATCTCTAGGTATAGCTGTGCTCAAGCAAGCATTAGGGCTGCATCTAACCGCGTCGCAGAACCTACAAAATGCCTTCTCAAGCTGCCCTCGTCATCGGAAACGTCAGACACGCGCGCAAGGAGTTGGAGAGTCTCTCTTCCATTCTCACTCTGAAAGTATGATATATGCGTTTATGTGATGATCGGCATGGTCAGCTAAATCCGAGGACAGGAATTCCCTACTGGCACCCGCGAAGAGTTCATCGCAAACTGCAAGGCAGGCCAATACGACGATGTCGTTGCAATTTATCGGTCCAATACTTCTAACAAGGTGTGTGACTTACATTCTGTCGCGCGAACTCCCTCGTTAATATTCGATCAGTATACCGGTCCCTTTGACGCCGAGATGCTCGCCGTTCTGCCCCAGTCGCTAAAGTACATTTGCCACAACGGAGCTGGATACGACAATATCGATATCGCGGCCTGCACAAAGAGAAATATTGCTGTGTCCAGCACTCCCGTCGCGGTTAACAATGCTACCGCCGATGTGGGGATCTTCTTGATGATCGGCGCTCTGCGCCAGGCTTATGTGCCCATTGCGGCTCTGCGCGCGGGTAAGTACTTGCATATCTACAGCGACAGCGACAGCGATTTCAATTTGAATTTGGACAAATATCTGACCGCATCACTTGAAATAGGCCAATGGCAAGGTCAGACTACTCTGGGTAACGACCCCCAGGGCAAGGTTCTCGGTATTCTGGGCATGGGCGGTATTGGAAGGGTAAATGACCTACCCTCATTGAGAAACGATTGAACAATGGCTGACCGAGTCCAGGAATTGGCTACTCGGGCCAAAGCCTTTGGCATGAAGATCCAGTACCACAACCGCTCCCAACTCCCCGCCGAGTTGGAGGCCGGTGCGACATACGTCTCGTTTGATGAGCTCTTGGCCAACTCTGATGTGTTTAGTTTGAATCTGGCCTTGAACGCTTCCACACGTCATATCATTGGAGCCACTGAGTTCGGCAAGATGAAGGACGGTGTGGTCATTGTGAACACGGCCCGCGGAGCCCTGATTGATGAGAAGGCGCTGGTCGCAGCACTCGAATCTGGAAAGGTATGTACCCTCGTGATAGTTTTTCAAGAGCATTGATCAACAACTGATTAAAACTAAGGTCCGTTCTGCTGGTCTAGACGTGTATGAGGAAGAGCCTAAGATTGAGCCCGGTCTTGTCAACAACCCCCGGGTCATGCTGCTGCCCCATATTGGCACTTCGACCTACGAGACTCAGAAGGAGATGGAGATCTTGGTGTTGGATAATCTGAGATTGGCCGTGGAAAAGGGTGAGCTGATCACTCAAGTTCCAGAGCAGAAGAAATAGATTTAGACATAGAGTTTAGAGTTACCCCTACTCGAATTAATGCGACTTGGGGATTATGATTCAATGTGAGAACTTTGACCACTAGACTAAAAATGCCAATGACACTTTTAGTGCTAGTATTACATGTTTTCTCGTCGCGACATTCAACTTTGGCCTCAGGCAGAGATAGAGAAAAACGGCATGACTAAGCATAGCCGTATTACATAATATAATCCTCCCAGAATGGCTAGCGTTAGGGCTCGCTTAGGGCCCGCGTGCCAAGAGCGAAAAAAACCGCACCAAACTTGGTGTTCAAGCGTTAGCGGTCGAAGACGAAAAGCGACAACATCAATCCGACACCGAGGACCATCACCTTCCCCTCGTCAACTCCTTCAAGATGGTGAGTTTTGCCCACCCCCGTCTTCAGATTCTTCGAAACGCACCCTGCAGAGTCCAGTCTCTGTTCAATTCGTCTTGAATCTCGGATATGCAAGATCTGCCGCTTCGACGAGAATCACCACCTTCCCGCCACCAACATGGTTACTGACGACTACCCTTCGCCCTACAGGTCCGTTACGCCGCCCAGGAGATTTCGAACGCTAAGAGCGCCCGCGCGCGGGGCTCTTACCTTCGCGTCAGCTTCAAGAACACCCGCGAGACCGCTCAGGCCATCAACGGTATGAAGCTGCAGAAGGCTCTGACCTACCTCGACAACGTCACCAAGAAGTCCATGGCCGTCCCCATGCGCCGCTACGCCGGCTCTACCGGTCGCACTGCCCAGGGTAAGTGCCTCGAGAAATTTTACATGCTTGGATTCGTTTGGTGGCAACGGTGTCAAGGGTTTACGTTTGGGGCAAGTGAAGGAATATCGCCGAATATCTCGACTCTTTGAATGTTCAGGACGCTCTCCGTGTTGAGTTTTTGAGGGATTTGGGGGACGTTTAGGGATGACGCCGTTGCTGCTAAAAAATTTCAGTGTGGGATCGGACCGGGAACAAATTGACTGACAATTTCGGTCCACAGGCAAGCAGTTCGGTGTCTCCAAGGCTCGCTGGCCCGTCAAGTCCGCCGAGTACCTTCTCGACCTCCTCAAAAACGCTGAGGCCAACGCCGACACCAAGGGTCTGGACACCTCCAACCTGGTCGTCCAGCGCATCCAGGTCAACCAGGCTCCCAAGGGCCGCCGCCGCACTTACCGTGCCCACGGTCGTGTACGTTCTTCCGACTTATTATTTTTTCTTTCTGAGCAACCGCTAATAACGATTTAGATCAACCCCTACATGACCAACCCCTGCCACATCGAGCTCATCCTCACCGAGGCCAACGAGGAGGTTGCCAAGGCTCAGTCCCTCAAGCCCAAGGCTGGTCTCACTTCCCGCCAGCGCGGCGCTGAGATCCGCCGTGCTATCCAGGCATAAACGGATCGATCGGGATAGGGATTGAAAAAGGATTGCGGTGGACGGATTGACCGGAGTTGTGCGCATCTGTATGTTGGAACGGGAATGATACCGGATCATACAAGATTTTTCTAAGGTCATGGCACCAAATACAAAAAGTTTAAAGCGCGACTCCGGTCGATGGACTTAGGTTTCTGTACTGCCCGGTTCGATTCATGATACAATGTGGTTCTTCTTCTATGACTTGTCCAACTGTATCGTGATACCTCCAGATGTGTTCCATCGGCACCGGTCTGGCGTCTGAAATAATTTTATACGTTTCATGATTCAAGGCGGATCTGTCGTTTCCGTAGATAAAGCCTAGTCCACCCACGCACTATTACCCAGAACGGTCCCCGACTTTCCAGCCGACAAGCGGGACGTGCGGGGTTCAGATGTAGATCCAGCTTGAAATACAAAGTCCCTGCTCGTCTCTCAGATATTAGCACTTCAATTGCAAGATGTCTCGACTATCGGACTATCGTCTACTATGCTTCGATGTATACGGCACTCTCATTGACTGGGAGGGGGGCATCTTGGCCGCACTGCAGCCACTACTGGCACGCACCAATGCTCAATACTCGCGCGAGGAGCTCCTCACGGTCTATCACAAGCTCGAGAGTGAGCAGCAGCGCCTGACTCCAGACATGCCCTACTCGCAGCTCCTCTCAACCATTCATCCGCGTCTGGCCGAGCGCCTCGACCTGGATATACCCAGCGAGGGAGAAAGCAAACAATTCGGCGAATCGGTCGGCAGCTGGCCCGCCTTTCCAGATACAGTGGACGCACTGAAAAGTCTCTCGAAGCACTACAAGCTCGTTGTTCTGTCCAACGTAGACCGAGCCTCCTTTGCAAGATCCAATGCAAACAGTCTACAGGCCTTCCCCTTCGATCTGATCATCACGGCACAAGACATCGGCTCGTACAAGCCAGACAGGCGCAACTTTGAGCACATGATAAGGGCCGTGCAGGCTGACTTTGGAATCGAGTCGAGCCAGATACTGCAGACAGCACAGAGTCAGTTCCATGATCATCAGCCCGCACGAAAGGTGGGGATCAAGAGCGTATGGATTGAGAGGCCCGGGGCCACCATGGGCAACCAAGACGATCCCATCTTTGATTGGCGATTCGACACGCTAGGGGAGATGGCAAGTGCGTTGGAACGAGGAGACTGAAAGGATTAGACTCTGGAATTGTGTTGCTGCCTGCGAGTCAAGGGAGATGATGCTGCAGAGACGTGGAAAAAAGGCTTGGCAAGGTCAATCAGGCTGCCTCAGCCACAATGCTGGCATCATCACTGCAGAGTTGATCTCTTTTCTTTTTTTTTTCTTTTTCCTAAAGCAAGCAGCTCGTTCCATACGAGATATCCGTTTTCATTCTAGCACTTGACTACGGATCAACGCTTTGAATGAAAAACGGTACACTAGTTCGGGTAAAAATATAGATGCGCTAAGGCTTCGGGGGAGAGAAGAGCCGCAGACTGGACAAATGGGAAAATATATTTGTGGTTCCATGATTGACATTGTACTCGTGTACCGAGACTATTTCTTATAGGCGACTACGTAGGCTCAAGTCATCCCTTTCATTTTGCCACACCTACTCGTCTCGTGTACAAAAAGAAGGCCATCGGCACCCCCGTGGAAAAGGCACTTGAGCTTAGACCCTGCGCTACTAGGCGAACTCACCAAGTTGGACCCTACATCGTTTGACCCCCGGTCTTCTCGAACTCCCTTTCTTTGTCTTATATTTTCCCCTTCACACCCCCGGTCATTTTCTGATCACACACTTGCATTATGAAGCGCTTTTTCAAGCGACCAGGAACCAGTGAGTGTTTTCTTCGTCACCCCGTCAACACCGCTGACCGCCACAGACTCCCGCGAGACTACCCCGGACCATGCCGAGGACTCGCCTGAAGGCACTCTCCTGCGAGAGATGGTAAGTCTGCATATATCCGATCGTATCGCTCTCCGCTAATTGCGCACATAAGGCCACTTTCTGTGAAGCTCCGATCACCGGGCCCTCGGTACGCGAACGAGCAATGGCAAACCAACCTTGAAGCCGAACTCTCATGACTGACCGATCCTCCGCAGGGCAATGAATTCGTCCATCTGCCTAAGATCGTCGAGAGCGCCGAGTCGAGCCCCGCCGCCGCGAAGGAGGCTGCTGCTCGCATTCGTAGATACCTGTCTACTCCGAACAGCACTCCGAACAGCACCCAGTACAATGCGATCATGCTCATGCGCATTCTCGCGGAAAACCCTGGCCATAGCTTCACCCGCAACTTCGATGCCAAGTTTGTCGCGACCTTGAAAGATCTCCTCCGCTACGGCCGGGATTGGCATGTCCAGCACTATCTGCGCCAGTATCTGAATACGCTCGAGGCTACCAAGGCCGAAGACCAGGATCTCCAGTTGCTTCTTCAGATGTGGGCGAAGGAGAAGACAAAGAATAACCGGAATTTTGTAAGGAATGATGGCAAGGGGAACGCGGGGTCGGAGTAACTGACCCGGGTTGGTAGATTGACCGATCCCCTCAGACCAGCAATGGTCAAGGACCTGCGGGATATGCACCTCAGATGAACCGTCCGCCTCCTCCCTCCGTCAGTCAATTACCAGATGCAGGCGAACTTGCAGCGCGCGTTGAGGAAGCCCGAAACTCGGCAAAGCTGCTCACGCAGTTTGTGCAGACAACACCTCAAACCGAGCTTGAAGAGAACGATCTCATCAAAGAGTTCGTCGACCGCTGCCGAACTTCTTCACGATTGCTCCAATCCTATATCCATGCCACCAACCCATCTCCCGACGAAGACACTCTCCTCACTCTTATCGAAGCCAACGACGAGATTTCCGTCGCCATGTCGCAACAGCAACGTGCCATGCTAAAGGCCCGTAAAGCCCGCGGTGCCGCGAGCCCCGCCACCTCCAACGTCAACAGTCCCTCTCCAACGCCCAGCGAAATAGTGGCTTCTCCCAGCCCACGCCCCGCCTCCATGGACCCAGGCTATCGGGTGTCCAGAAGCCCCGAGCAGCAATCTGCCCCGCTTGTCGAGCTTCCATCTGTAATGCCCGATACAGTGATGTCCGGCGGCCGGCCAAACGCACCAAGGACCAATACAACCGAGTACAACTCTGCCGATTTCGAGGTGCAGAACCCCTTCGCTGACAACTTTGCCACGAGTGAGGTCAATGAACGACGTCAGCATCCCTTGACGTCGAATCCGCCCGATTCACGAGTGCCTTTCCAGCCTAGGGGGCACGATCGTTGAGGTTTAGCTGCTAGCGTCTGCTGTAGCTGGTGTTTGATACCCCGTCCTGCCTCCCACCATATGCTATGTTATGTTTTCTTTGGTTCGGGTTTGTTTTGGAGCCTTCGTCTGATTGCTGTTTATTCCAAATGATACCTTGAACCTTCTAGTCATGTATTTTCGTGGTTCTGAACCAACCGTGCGTTCCATTGTAGTAATTGGGCTCAGAGTACATACCATTGGTGTTACATATTGTACTATGCTGATGGCCGAAGAGGTCTTGCGCTAGAGAGATCCATCTCAAATTTTCGACCTCATCTGATCAAATGTTTGCATAACTAGTGCCGTTCCGGCTATAGAAGATCCCCAAGTCCCCTACCCCTCTACAGTCTCTTTGCCTATCGATGTATCTTGAGGCTTTGAAGCATGGATATGATCCTGGAAGGCGTCTTTTGATATTTGTAGATGCCCGCGTTGCCAATTCTATACGATCTAGGCCCTTGAAATAGCAGAGACCAGGAAGCAAGAATTTTGCATCTGAAGTGACGTGGGCCGACACGACCTAGACACTATCCTTGTAGCCCTGGAGCTTCTTAGGTTTCAGGCAGCAGTCTGCAAATGTCCGAATCAACCTTAACCAAACTTGCAGGGGCTGTCCGAGGCCGAGAATGGAGGGACGCCCGATGATCAGCCGTGTTGGAGACCCACGTCGATTTCCTGTGCACAAGCTTTTACTTCAATCGTTGTCCATGACGTGCCCATGTCCTTGCACCGAGATTTTTATTTTCAGGCTCATCATCAGCGTCTCTGCCAATTCTCCAGCAATCATGTTCTCCGACACTCGTCTCGTTTTTCGCCGTGCTGTCAACATGAAACTCCGACTATCTTCGGCGCGTGGACCAGCCTTGGCAAGCCCTAAGAGGAACGTCGGCTTTGTCCCGAATGCAGCGATTCACTGATCCAAGCGGGGCCGAACAACAAAAGCCCCGAGGTTCTGGCATCTGGCAATACCGCCGGTCTCACCAGACGCCTCCGTGGGGAGGAGTATTCGGCCTTTCTGTATATAGGAGAGGGGGTCAAGTGTTTCAAAGTGACCACTAGGTACATTTGTCCTCAATGACAGCTCCGAAAGTGGGCTTCCATCACGTCCCTGCCCTGACTACTGTCTGTAGTTAATTGGGAACGGTCCTGGCAAAATCGAGGTCGACCGATGCCGATGGCGTGTGGTCGTCTATATAAACGGCCCAGTGCCAGCGCCGCCGGACCCTGGCATCAAGTTTGCCTATCTCTTTTGAGCTTCTTTCTTTCTCCTTGCCATTCTTTCTCTCCGGTCTGGGACCGTGCAGTCCTTTTTACACTCGCTGTATACTCTTCACGGTACTGGTTTACCGATTTCTATTCCTTCGCCGGTCCTCTATACTCCTTCCAAAATGAAGCATTACTCTTCCATCGCGGCTCTCGCCAGTCTCATCTCCCTGGTCAATGGCCACGGTTTCGTTACAAGCCCGACTGCACGTATGCCCGGTGCCGCCATGAAGGCTGCCTGCGGTGACCAGGTCGAGGTCAACCAGCTGTCTGACAACTACGGCAACATTCAGGGCGAGCTCCAGGTCGCCTCCTCCCAGAGCGACTACAACGCCGCAGAGTGTGATATCTGGCTCTGCAAGGGCTACAAGTACGCCGACAACAAGGACAACGTCTATTCCTACAAGGCTGGCGAGACCATTGACTTCACCGTTGACATTCGCGCTCCCCACACCGGTATTGCCAACGTCTCCGTCGTTGATACCTCTTCCAACACGGTTATCGGTGACCCACTCATCTATTGGTCTGTCTATGCTTCTGTTTCGACCGGAGTTGCCGCGAACAACACCGACTTCAGCGTGACCCTGCCCACGGATCTTGGTTCCAAGTGTGCTACTGCTGGTGCCTGTGTTCTCCAGTGGTACTGGTACGCCGAGTCCATTGACCAGACCTACGAGTCTTGCGTCGACTTCACTGTCGGCGGGTCCAGCTCCAGCTCCAGCTCCAGCGCCGCGGAGGTCAGCTCTACTGCTGCTGTCTCCTCGGCTGCGCCTGCTTCTACCTCCACCTCTGAGGTTGTCTCCACTACCTCGACATCCTCCGCCGCTGTTGAGACCTCCGCCGCTGTGGAGACTTCGACTCCTGCTGTTGTTGCTACCACCACCTTCGCTACCCAAGCTCGTGCCTCTGCTGCCCCCACTGGGCAGGCCCAGTCGGTCACCACTGCCGCCGCTGCCAGCACTCTTGCTTCCAGCGTGGCTATCCCCACCAGCGGCACTGCTTCTGAGAAGCTTAGCTGGGTCGAGAGTGTGTTCAAGTACCTCGTGAACAGCAACTAAGTATGAAGAGACCCGCTTTTCTAAAGAGATAGGTCTTTAGGGGTTTTGTAGAGCTAGAGATCCAATCCAATGCCATTTCTGGCTTTTTAAGCTCTTAAAAGTGTTCAGGTATAGAAAATAGGTTGATCGAAAAAGTCAAATTGGAATTCGACCGCGGACCCACTTGCAAGGAGATACCAGTGTCGCTTCTACATAGTAGATGCGCCAAGACTGTGCCAAGACTCAGGAGATCTTGTCTTTCGCCGACAATTGTTGTAATGTTAACTTACGATGAACAGGTAAGGGTTCAATTCTCTGAAAGAGGCCATTGAATTGCCATTCCTCACGAAGACTCCGCAGAGATCAAGTTATAGATCAAGATCAAAGCTGGTGGGAGATTCCCGCAATACGATAAGATAAGCACAGCCACGCTGTAACTTTTTGTTCCTGTCGTCCTCGGCTTCCCCTTCTTTCTTTTGTCATCTCCCTTCATTCCTTTCACATACCGCCAATATGGAAGAACATATACGTCAAAGTATTTCCAACCACCCCTCGGCGTTCCAGCTGCACAACAGCTCGCCCCACCGATCCGAAAGGATGGCTTTGCGCGCCCAGAACGAAGGCACCTCCACGGCCCTGGAACTCCAGGAGATCATGCAGCACCGCAGTGGTAGCGCCGATGAAGAGGGCATGCCCCCACCCCGCTACACCGTTGATAGCGACCCGTTCCAGCTCGCATCCAAGCTGAAGACTGAAGAAGAAATCCGTCAGATCAAAGCCAACACCTCCCGGAAACGCGACAATGCCCACCGTGTCAAGGTCGTCGAAAAGGGCAAGCAGGCCCTTACCACCCGGAAGCTGCAGGGCTTCTATGAGAACCAGAACGAGAACATCGAACGCATGTTGAAGCCTGTTGAGGAGCATGTGCGCGCGGCGCGCGAACTCAACAGCGAGAACAGCCTCAAGTACAAGATCGCCGTCTACGCCAGTTTCGCCGCCAATATCATTCTCTGCGTCGTGCAAGTGTACGGTGCCGTATCCTCGGGCTCCCTGTCACTGTTCACCACGATGGCCGACGCCATCTTCGACCCCATGTCCAACTTGACCCTCCTGCTGTCTAACAAGGCCGTCAACCGTGTCGACCCCCGCAAATTCCCCGCCGGCAAGGCTCGGCTCGAGACTGCCGGCAACATCTGCTTCTGCTTCTTGATGACTGCCGTCTCCTTCATCATTATCGCCTTCTCCATCCGCGAGCTCGTTGCGGGCTCCGACACTCTGACCTCTTCCTTCCACCTGCCCTCCATTATCGCCGTCGCCGTAGCCTTCTGCACTAAGTTGGGTCTCTTCCTTTACTGCTTCACCCTGCGCAACCAGGTCTCCCAAATTCGCATCTTGTGGGAAGACCACCGCAACGACCTGCTCATCAACGGCCTCGGTCTGGCAACATCCCTCTTGGGAAGTAAGGTCCGCTGGTGGATCGATCCCATGGGCGCCATCATGCTGTCCGTGCTCGTCAGCGGTCTCTGGTTGCACTCTGCATATGGCGAGTTCCAGCTTCTCGTCGGTGTCACCGCAGATACCAAAATGCAGCAGCTCATTACCTACATCTCCATGACCCACTCGCCTCTCATCACTGCCATTGACACCGTCCGCGCTTACACCTCCGGCCCTCGCCTCCTCGTCGAGGTCGATATCGTTATGGATGCCTCGGACTCGCTCCGCGCTACCCACGACGTTGCTGAGGAGCTGCAGATAAAGCTCGAGTCCCTGCCTGATGTCGAGCGTGCTTATGTTCACGTCGATTATGAGACTACTCACAAGCCTGAGCACTTCCTCAAGAAGGAGCTGTAATGCTCGTATTAGTTTCAGTCCCCTCCCCCCTCTGTATTATTAGCATAGCAAAGCGCACTCATTGAATATAGCGACCTTTGGCCCTTTGCTAAAACAAAAATTCACTATAATTTCTTTGGCCGATTTGAAACCTTCCATTTCCTCCCAGGTAATAAGTCTTACCTCAAACAAGCCACAGGGATGTCCCATTTCAACGATGCTTTGGGAATGGGTCGATCAAGTCAGAAGAATTCGGAGTAGATGGCCATTTCCCTAGCGTGCCATTCTGGCAAAGCAGGAACATTTACCTGGCAGTGTCCGAGTCTCCGTGGTACCAAGCATCCAGTCACCAAAGCCACCTTTCAGTAAGAGAAGAGTAAGAGAAGTGGTAAAAGAAGTGCCGTATACGGATCAGCTGACTTTCTACGGTTGTGTTTAGAGTTACCATCGATTGTGTAGAAGTTAAGAGAGAGAGAGAGCCAGTCGATTGACGTTCGAAATGGTATGCAGTTCAAGGAAATTAGGGTACAAGTGGAGATCAGCATTCGGCCAAGCGGGCGACCGAATCAAATGCCCTAGTGGAGATGACTAACCATGTCTGTATACATAGTAGATAAGCTGGGTCACGAAGGAAGGAAGGAACAGGACACAGAAGAGGAAGATGTCATGCCCTCTACCTTATCTCTTTGTTTGAAGGCCTCCAAGTGACAAAATGTATCTGCTCCCATGTTCGCGTACATGTTGCAATTGAATTTATCCTGTCTTCTCGTCACATTTCCGTCACCTCGTCTCAAAATTCTTCTCCAAGTGGTTGGTTCCATGACCTCGTTGATCCTGCCTATCTTCTAGTGGGGCCTTTGTGAAATAAACGGCGTCTGACCCGGACCGAAAGCCCTGGGAAGCTTGAGGACCATAAAGAGAATGGCCTTCTGGCGAGTGATCTGGCTTGCCAGATTCACGCGGCATGAGAACCTCAAATCGTGTGGCTCTTTCTCGAAGGACTATCTGCGATTCCTTAGGTGTACCGGGGAGAATTAACGGGGGCATTTTTCGCATTGAGCGGCCGTTTGTGGCCTGCATGGCCCCGACGAGATTGTCACCGAGATTATTTGGTGCTCCGAAGAGAGATTTGCGAGTATGCCTCAAGGCTGTACCGTGAGCCGATCAACGTGACAATTTCGAATTCATGAGAAAAGTCCCGATGAGTTCCGTGGGAAGATCTACGGTATCTCTTTCAGGGGAGGTCCCTTGAATCAACCCGTGAGATGAAATCAGAATCAAATCAAAAAGATCGACTTTTTGAGCGATGTTGATATCCATCTTGATTTGATCAGGGATCGTCGATCTTTATCCCCTTCGATTTGTTTTCATCGTTTTGGAGTTAGTGGCTCGGACTTGGAGAAGAAATTAACTTGATAAATCCACAAAGCGCCCGCGGATAATCTGTAAAACCATCGGACAAATCCAGATATGAGGATCCCTTCTAAATGCTTTCATGGAGACTTGGTTGCCATAGGTGAGAGAAATCAATTCAACAACTAAAAAGCCCAGGATCAAGTGGAACCCTGGACATCAAAATCATACACACGCGAGTTGAGATGCCTCACTACCAAAAACGCTATTTGCAAGGGAGGTCGGAGGCGGGGAAAAGAAACCAAAAGAAAGGAAAAGAAAGGAAAAGAAAGAAGCAATATGAAAAAGAAAAAATTAATATATACTCCAACACTGAGGGCCTCGTATGGTTGTCATCAAAGTGCGTAATGTCCGCCAAAAGCTTATCAAGCAGCCACGTACTTTCCAGTGACCAGCTTGCGCGCAGTCGGAACTTCCTGCCAAACAGTCGAAGCAGCTCTCTGCGCGGCTTCGTCGGCGAAGGGATCAATTTCATTCGGGGAGGCGTCGGTCACTGCACGACTAACGCCGAGTCGGGAACCGGCTGTGGCCGTGCTGACCTCAAATTTAGCTTCGACGTTGCCCTTGCGTGGGCCGCTGGTTGAGGTCGAGAAGCGGACGAGGAGTTTGCCGCCTTCAGCAGTGCCCGGTGCGTTCAATGCCAGTTCGGGGATTCGCCAGGTTACGGTGGAGTTCTTGCGGCGGAAGGTGGCGCCTTGGTTTGGGTGCATGACTGCGCTGGTGGCGTTGGCGACGGGGGCGGATTCGTTGGGGGTGATATCGAGACCGACTGTGAGGACCACGTTCCTCAAGATGATAGGCTCGGTGGTCTGCGAGACAAAGGACGGGTTGAGGGAGTAGAAGATGATGGCACTGGCTGTGGTGTCTTGCAGGTTCCAGGCTGGCTTGAAGATGACCGGGCAGTAGGCGGAGGGATCATCCAGGTGCACTTGGTACTTGAATGCGACTGTAGGCATGGGCCGCGAGATACTGGCCAGCTGGACCTCATACTGGCCTCGGTTCTCGTCAGTGTTCTCGTGGACGAAGTGCGGGTTGGCGGCCACCTTCTCCAGCACGGGGAAGTTGTCGAGGCGGATGCGAAGCGATTCTACTGGAGCGCCAGGCGTAGGGTTATGAGCCAGAGCAAGCTCTCCTACCACGGAGGACTTGGCCACGGTGCCCTCTGAGAACCAGGCGCTCACGGTTTCGATGATGGATGCGTTCAAGCCTGATTCATATAGATCGGGGTGCACGCTAGGCACGGGGCCTTGCATGGTGTGTCCCGAGCGAACAGAAGTCGTGTCCGACATGGCTTGGTCTTCCGTTGTCACACTGCTGGGAGACGCAATGTGCCTGATGGGCGAGGAGGGAGTATACACATCAGGTGCTGTCGAGGCCGTGGCCCCATCAGAGGTAGGGCTCTGGACAAACACCGTGTTTCTTACGTCGCGACGGCCACGAATGGTACCGGCATTCCGTCTGGTGGGACCAGATTGCTGAGCGCGCTATGATTGAGTTAGTATGAGGGCTGTTTGGTGGAAGACCTAGGACTGACCTGTCGAAGGGTATTAGCCATATCGTCCATGGCCTGCTTAGCCTGGCTCTCATCTTCAAATATTGGCTGGTCTCGGATTGTCAGGTTCATGCCGGGATCCTCCATACTGTACAGAAGATGTGTTAGCAATTATTTCAGGTCAAATCTTCGTGGAATACGCACGCTGCCTCCCTCTGGGCGCGGGTAATCTCATCAATTGTAGAAGGACGTTCGGTGAACCCTTCCGAGTCTACATGTTCAGCGCCATTTCCGGCAAATCGAGCTTGTGCCTCTTGATAGGTGCCATTGGTGCCGGTTGGTTCGGGCTGAGAGAAGGGAACTGGAGTGACAACATCCGTCAAGGTGCGATCGTGTGATACACCCAGAGTCCGGGCATGTTCTTCTTCAGTCATAGAAGTTCCCGGGCGGTCCGAAGGTGTTCCGGGGGGCGATTCGGGAATTTGCATGTCTCTTGAGGAGTCGCTTCTCTTGAAGGGCGCAAAGGGACTGAAGTGCTTCTTCTCTGCCTTTTTGTCGTATGTTCCGGCTGATGGTCCGACGACACTCTTGCGCCTGTTCATGACAGTGCCGAGTCGTCTCAGGCCCCCCAAGGGAGTCTGTCTAGGTTGCGCCTCTGGAGCTATAGATAGGAAATTAGAGTCCATGCTATCAATCTTGAAAAGTTGAGAGCTTACCTGGTGGAGTCTGGACAGCAGTAGCCCTCTCAGATCGTTCGGACCGCTGGCTAGCTGCATCATCCTGAATGTGGGGAGGAGGCGCAAGCGGTGCCGCAGCTGGGGTCGTTTGCATAGGCGGTGTTGCAGCTTCTGCCTGAGATGGCTGTCTCCTAGATGGCACAGGCGAAATGGGAGCACGGGTGCCCGCCATCTTCGCAGCAAAAGTCTTGATCTCATCGGCTGTCTCCACGTTGAGAAGAACGTTCAGACAGCTCTCCGCAGCTTGCCGAGCGCGCTCGACTTGATCCACCTCGTGGGTTTCCAGCTGGGTGAGCACGTCCCGAAGGTGGTTAAGTCGGCCCTCATCAGCTGCCTGAAGCTGCTCGAAGACGAACGGGGCACGCGACTCCCATTGCTGGTTGACTTCCTCCGCACCTGCAATCGCAGCAGCCAGCTTGTCAGCGCCTTTCGTACCCTTGCCCTTGGCCTTTTCGACCTTTTTCTGAGATTCTTCAACACTCTTAGCTAGCCCCGCCAGGTTGCTCTGAATACCAGGCATCTGCTGCATTTCGCGATTCTTGTTGCTGTATTCCCTTAGCGGCCGTTCCACGTCCTCTTCGATCTTGTTCGCAAGGGTCTCGTGGGATACAGCCAGCGTCTCGGTAGCGTTGAGAATGCGCTGCCAGGGGATTTGGAAGATACTATTTCCCCATCAGTTTTGCGCATTGGCAATGTATTGGAGCTCAGGGCTCTCGGGCCCATTCCACTTACCCGAGCGCGGCACCATTGTCGAGTTGGGGGCGATGCGCCAGCTTTCGCAAGCTAGCAGCATATGATTCTTCGACGCGGCGGCGTTCCTAGCACCGAGTCAATTCTAGTTCTGCACATTCAATTCGACCGGGGTATCACGAGCGACAACCGTACCTGGAGGAAGTCCGCAATATCCGAATGGATCTTGTTGATGACTCGAATACGGTCGCTAAGAACGGTTGTAGCTTGTCCAGGGTAGAGAGTGGCCTAGCAAGGTGGGAGAACCCCACGATCAGTATGCGGAAGTCCACGGGGAAGATCAGAGAGCATCATACCAGCAACGCCGGGTATTCCTGCCGTGAAAGGTCCATTGTTTCAAGTTGGTCGATTCACCAACCGCACCAAGCGCATAATCCGAGAGAAAGCAACAATTCGAGAAAGAGCAAGGTCGAGGCCGAAAAAAGAAGACCAATGAATGCTGGAATCCGGGGGTTGCAACGATCGCTGCCCTCGGCGATGACTATGTGCACCGGGTCACATGATACAGGGCCCACCCGTCAGTTCCCACTCAGCTCTTCGTGAAGGTCAACAGGTGTGAGGCGTCATCATGGACTGGAGGAAGGGTCTAGGCTTTACGGATCGACTGAGGGTCATCCAATCTCTGTAGGTAGGGCACTCGTTCTGTAGGCTAGAAAACTGATCTCCTCTTAGCACCACGGCCCACCAACAAGCTTCTTCTGCCGCTGCCTTCGCAGAGGCACAAACACAAGCTAGGCAATATGAAACCGAGGCCTACGAAAATGCCGTCTCAAAGGTCTGTCGCTCAATTATGGGTGCTAGGAGCTGCACACACTCATCCTGTTTAGGAAGAGTATGACCGCATTTGTCAACGGGCAATCGATGCTGCCGAGACGACCACAACGGTAACAGCAGACACCAGCATAGATGAAGTCCAAGATGTCCTTCAGGAGTCAGATACATCTGATGTGCCGACGGGCGAAACGTTCGGCCATTATACATCATGTTTTCATCACTTTGACGGGTTGCATTCCACGATATATAAATCGAAAGCCGAGGACGGCACGGTCCGCGCTGTCAAAATAACCGTACCGCATCTCATGACTGCTCCTCACGATGCTCAACGAGAAGTCAGGCTGCTCCGGGAAGCCAGTGGACCTCATACGATTTCGCTGGTCGAAACATTCAAACTGGACGGAGGGAGACTGGTGCTCGTCTTCCCCTTCCTTCGGTACGACCTGGAACGTCTGTTTCGGCGGGACATGGTCACCGCTACTCAGACACGGTCGATATTGCGTGATCTGTTCAAAGCACTTGCCCATATTCACAGAATTGGTATTATTCATCGAGACATTAAGCCTTCCAATATTTTGATGGACTCGCCCGATGGACCAGCCTACCTTGCCGACTTTGGCATCTCCTGGAAAGATGGAGACGCAGGGTCCGAACCATCTCACCAGAAGATCACGGACGTCGGAACCACCTGCTATCGACCCCCAGAGATCTTATTCGGCGACAAGGGATATGGAACTGCCCTGGATCTTTGGGCAGCAGGCTGCGTGGTGGCGGAAGCGATTGGAGTGGGACACCGGGCCCTCTTCGATTCCGGGCCCGTGGGTAGTGATCTATCACTCATCGTGTCTATATTTAAAAAATTGGGAACCCCGAACGAACAGAACTGGCCGGTAGGTGAACGATCTACAATGCCCAGAATCATAAAATAACCCGAGTCTAGGGGGCGCAGGAACTGCCCGACTGGGGCAAGGTGCAATTTTACGATTTCCCGGCGCAAGCCTGGGACGAGATTCTGCCGGGAGCCTCGTCAAAGGGACGTGATCTCGCACGCCAGTTGCTCTGCTACGAGAGCAGCCAGAGACTCACTGCAGACGAAGTAAGTCATAGCGACGGTGTGGCGGATGTGTGTGGCGCATGAAAGACGTTGAGAACTAATTTCCCACAGGCACTCGGACATCCGTATTTCTCCACATCTTAATATCAACAGATATCACCCTTGGGTTAGGACCCATTGAGCCTCCCTGACATGGTCATGGTCTAATAATAAAGATAATAGGGAAAAGCCCAGGCAACCACATGGAGACGGGTTACCGTAAACAGAGTGCCGATCGGGGGCTTTGCTCGGGAATACGATCTAGACAACGTGATCAGTGACAACAAATTCTTGTTCCTGAAGCCGCAAGGATCATCGGGTGCACCGGAAATTGCGAATGGACACATTAGGCAATGAGAATCGGGGGCACGGTTTCATCCCGTGCCCCGCGTCGAAGCGAAGGAAAGCCTTCCATGTTGGGGGGGCCACGGGGCGGCGCTAGTCGGCTAGTAGAGGGACCGAGGGTCTCCATTATCATTTGGGAACCCTAGGTGTTAGGGATGGTACCATTACAGGAGGAGGTGAAACCATTCCAGCCTCACGAAGGTGAATTCAAAGGGAGAAAATGGAAAAGAAAAAAGGGAAAAGAGAGCCGTGGGTGAGTTCAGCCCGTATTCCAGGGCTCGTTTCGTACGGTACTGAAACACTTCAAAACCAGGCACGGTATTTAATTGACCAACCGTGACACTGATCACGCCCAGATCTTCATTGAATCCGGTTAGCGTAGGGTGACGCGGTACTTTAATACCACATCGGCAGTGGATCAAGGGTCTCAAATGGTTGTGATCATTTCCCTGAGATCGTAGTTCTTCACATGGTTTGAGCGCTGGCTCTCTCTTTGCTTTCCCATCCATCTACGGCCTGGTAGTCGTTGTCCCTTCGTTTCCCTGATCTGGTTATCGGCGGTGCTCGATCTCCGGTTCGTCCATTCTTTCTATCTACATTCCTCGCGTCGGTACTCGGAAGTCAACTCGCGTTGGAATTCTGGCCTGGGTCCGGAATCCTACTCTCTTTAGGAGCGATTATCGCTCGTCTTTAAACTCTCGATCTCTGTGCGCGACTAGTCAACCGAAGCATCACTTTCGACATGGTGCACGGGCATGCCCACGTTCACGAGCACCGCCCTCAAGAAATTGAGAGGCGGGGCCTCCTGGACGAGAGATCCAACCCCTTGGAGGATACCTACGATTCCTTGTCTAAGGACTGGGAAGACATGTTTGGTTCCGGCGACTCTACTACCACCGCTAAAGAAGAAGCGGCTACTACGACTGGTGCGAAGATGGGTGTAGGTCCCGCAGTGGCAGCTACCAGAACGACCTCGTCTGAGACCTCGGAGAAGACTACCGAGGCGGCTGCTACGACGGCCAAAGAGACCGAGAAGCATGAGGCTACCACGACCAGCGAGAAGGAGACCACGACCGAGACTCATGCTACTCAAACCAAGGAAACTAGCACCGAGACTACGAAGGAGACCAAGACCAAGGCAGAGGCTACTACAACTACGTCTTCCGAGGTCACACAGACAGCTACCAAGATCGAACCTACGTCAACCACAAACACAAACACAAACACAAATGTCAGCTTTGTGACCTCGGTGACTTCTACGGCTGATTCTACCAAAGACAACAATGCCCTAGTTGTGACCAAGACTGCTTCGGCCACCAACTCAGCTGCGTCAGCTTCATCTACTTCATCTACTTCGCTCAACACAGAGTCCGAGGGCATGTCCTCTGGTGCCAAGGCTGGTATTGCCATTGGTGTCGTTCTTGGTGTCGGTGTGATTGCCGCTCTGATCTTCTTCCTTATTCGCAAGAAGAAGCGCGCTCAGGCAGCGAAGGAGGAAGAGGAGAACGAGAAAGTAGCT
Organism: Penicillium corylophilum; assembly: GCA_018410145.1. Taxonomy (NCBI): domain Eukaryota; kingdom Fungi; phylum Ascomycota; class Eurotiomycetes; order Eurotiales; family Aspergillaceae; genus Penicillium; species Penicillium corylophilum. Next base: position 357,825 of record JAGUQL010000016.1, on the reverse strand, counting down.
TTCAGCCTTCCACCACCTCCGGTCTCCAAGCAAATGCATTCTTCAGCAACTGCCCCTCGACTCAATGTTCGCCCCATTACTCAATTTGCGCCTGACCTGAGCGGTAACGGTGGCTTGAACCCAGCAACTGCTGCTGGTGCCGCTGGTGTTGGCGCTGGTACTGCTGCTGCGGCTTCGCGCAATCTTACAGGAAACTCGCCGCCTCCCACCCCTCCCAAGTCTGCTGCTGGCTCGAACCCGTTCAATGACCCCGTCGATCCTTTCAACAACAGCAACAATGTCGCGGAACATGCGCCTGGTGTTGGAGCGGCTGCTGGAGTTGCCGCCATGGGAGCTGTTGCTGGTGCCGCTGTAGCTCATGAGCGTGCTCACTCGCCGCATGGTTCGTCACCGAGCCGTGTCAGCTACGATGACGAGTCTGTTGCATCTGCAACGTTCGCTGCTGATGGTGCGGCTGGTATGAGGGCTGTCGCTGGTGCCGCTGCTGGAACAAGCCCTAATAACGTTCACCGCGTGCAAATGGACTTCAACCCCTCGATGGAAGATGAATTGGGTCTCCGTACTGGTGCGCTGGTTCGGATGCTCCATGAATACGATGATGGATGGGTGAGTGATTCTAAAATGACGATTTTGAAAATAAGAGCAAGTACTTATATCTCTTCCAGGCTCTCTGTATCCGCCTTGATCGATCTCAGCAAGGTGTTGCTCCTCGGTCTTGCCTTTCTGCGCGCCCTGTGAAACCTCGCTCGCGTCCTCCTCCTGGAGTCCGCGGTCCTCCAGTTATGGGCCCTAACGGTCGTATCCCCTCGGGTCCCCCGCCGGGCCGTTTCTACCCAGGCGACGTACGGCCAAGATCTCCCGCTGGTCCTGGATATGGTCCCGGTCCTGGATATGGCCCCGGCCCTGGATATGGCGGGCCGCCGCCTCTTCGCCCATACCCCCAGAGTCGTTCTGCATCCCCTGTTCAGTTCCCCGTGCCCGGTCCAATGGGCCCTTCAATCCGACCTGTTCAACGTTCAATGTCCCCCGGCCCCGGTGCTCGACCCGTTCCTCGCTCCATGAGCCCCGGTCCTTACGGACCTTCTGGCATGCAGCGTCCTCCCATGATGCCAATCAACCAGCGACCGCGCAGTAACAGCGCAGGCAACGCCCCCCTCCCAAACGTCGGCTCTCCGCCACCCAAGTCCCCCAGCCCTCTCGCCGCAGCTGAGGCTCCAGCTCCAGCTCCCACTGCCGAACTCCCCGCCATCCCTGGTTCGCCGGACTCCCCCGGATCGCAGGTTATTAGGAAGCCTCTTCCCTCGCATAACTTCTAATCTGCAACCAAAACCATGAAGATACCCCCTATCCGAGTTTACGAGCCCCCGCAGAACGAGACCGTCGGTTGCGTCTAGTCAATATCCCCCTGGAGGGAAATGAGTCTGCCTCATACCAACTCCGTCCAATCTCTACGTCCGTGACGAACGAAATCCCCCATTTTCCGTTTTCTACATATACCGTGTTTGTCCATGCCCCCTGTACCACCCCTTCCCCTTGTGCGTTTGCGTCTCTTCTTCTTAGCTGGTGACTGCTCGGCGAAGCTGTCGCCTTACATTTATGAATTTTTTGCTCTGCTTCAAGACTTGCATGCATTTTGTCCCACGGAAGGATGTTTGTGAATGTCATGAGGTGGATTTATTGGAATGCCCTGAACTCCTGTATTATTTCTGGTAGCGTGGGATCTTTGTTAGATAGATATTCGAAATCAACCCTTGTGCTACTTGTACTCGGCCTTCCATTAGGTGTTTCCTACAGTATGAACATGGTGGATTGAAGTAGAACCGTAAATTGACTAATTTGCCCGAGAGTTTTCATGAGTACGTCTATTGTGTACAAATCCATGCTTCTAAAGCAAGTTGTTCTACAAAGCTCCGTCTCCGATCTAGAGATGAGGCACATGTCCACTAGCAAGAAGAAGATTAACAATGCTCAGAATCCCCTCGCCCAAAATGAGACCCGATGCCAGGACAACAACAGTCGAAGAAGCGGCGTCCGCCTTCTCGCGTTCTTGAACGGACGAGGAGCCGACCTGTCCATTTTGCATTTCTGTCGAAGAACCAGGATCGACTCCATTGCTGTTCACGGCAGGAACAGACTGAGACTGCGTAGCGTTCTTTCGAGCCCACCACCAAGCAATGACACCGCCAATAGCTCTAGCCAGCGTGAAAGATGGAACGTTGAAAATGCCAACCGCCACAGCAATACCACCAGGGATCCAGTCCCTCCAAGCCGGCGGTTTGCCATTCTGTGCAAAAGCAGGGGATGCAGCTGCGATGCGGATGCCTGTAAGGACCATCCAGATAACACCTGCAATGAAGGACGCTTGCCATGCCATATCAGGCAGGCCCTGGCCCGTGACCAGGCGCGCGGTGAAAATCCAGACATACGCCGTCGGCGTCTGGAACATGTCTCCCGGAATATCATAGACGCTCACGTACATCTTATAGACAGCTGTGGATAGCACAGCGCCGACAACGCTGCCGATCATTTGGCCGTAGAACTGGGCCTTGGGGCTTGCGCCGAGAAGGTGACCAGTCTTTAGGTCCTGCATCATATCACCAGCTTGCAGGGCACCGGACTCGGAGACAGCGCCTGCGAGCAGGTTCGTGACTAGGGCTGTTCGTCGAGAGAAGTATGATGCTGGTGTGGCAAGGGAGAAAAGGAGTTGGGTGAGTTTGCTGATTCCCGAGACTGGGTTCAGGTCTGTTTCGCCTAGGGCGCGCACGCCCATGATGGATAGGAGGACTGCGAGGAGAGTGGCGAGACTTGATAGGGTTGGAGATATGATGTCGCCGAAAACGTAGTGCATGCAGATGACGTTCAGAATTAGGGTAAGTGGGAGGAGAATCATCACGGTACGGGTTGAAATAAGTTGAGACGGTGGCGCATCCTCGTCTTCTTCGACGGTCGTTGTGTTGTTTTCTGACAAAGGATTGCCATCGGAGTCCAACGAGGAGTAGTTGATGTAAGAGTGCTGGTGGGAATTGGACGACTGCAAACGTAATGCAATCCATCGACCGACACGACTTGATCTGAACCAAGCCATCCATCTTGGAGCGCGTGCCACCAAGGGCTTGACCACGAGCCAGCCAAGGCTGACGAGGGAATCTGCAAGCATGATTGCCAGAGAGATCCATACAATCCAGGCTTTGCTACCGTCTTCCCAGCTGCCCACAGGTCCTGGTGCCCACCCACGAGCCTTGGCTAGTGGTGACAAGATACCCCATCCTAACACTGCTCCAAAAAGCATGTGCATGCAAGTTGACGGGCCCATGATGATACCTTGGCCGATGTATGCAGGTGATGGGTTCAGGGTCCATAGCCAGTTGGAGGCGAGACCCACTCCAAATAGAGGGATGTCGCGGACCAAGGGGACAAAGTATGAGAAAAGTGTCTAGATCAGGATTAGTTCCACTGTCCGTAATAGAATAAGGAGGTTGACTCACGTAAACGCCAGACACCACGAAAGCACCGACCAAAAGGCGCATCTTCGATCTCCAATCCTTTTTATGGGCGGCCTGGTCTTCAGTGTCGACATCTTTCACCAATAGACCTTGCTCCTCTTCCCGTTGATGGGCAGCTTCACTAGGTATCTCCGCTTCGGCAATGCGATCCTGAGGCTCGAGCGGTGTCTTCTCATTCTTTCCGGCTCCATGCAGGACCTTAAGCATCAGCGCCGAGGCGGTACCACTCGGAAACTTCAGCTTCTCTCGCACGATAACTTCTTTCCGCAGCGGAACCGCAAAGACCACACCAAACAAGCAAACCCCCAAACTCCAAACAACCAATTTCCAGAAGCCTAACTTAAGAGGTCCACCCTCACCTTCCCCACCGTCTCCCTTCGGCCCATCCTCGCCATCCTTCAACAAGAATTCTAGAGCAGGAATAACACCAACAAACCCACACCCAAGAGGCATAGTTCCCACAGCTCCAGCAACTGTCTGGATCAAAACATTCTCAACGGGCGTAAACGGGAACGACAAATGGTTCGCCAAGACCTTGAAGACCGAGAACCCAATCAAAGCCGATGGCATAGCCATAGTACTGATCCATCCTGTCTGTAGACCGAAGTAGGTATTGGAGAAGGTAATCAGTGCACCGATTATCAAGCCGACGACGAGAGAGCGGGGGGTGAAGCTCTGGGCGGAGGTGGTTGGCCGTGGTGCGGAGACTGGTTCGGACTGGGAGCGCGAGGTCGGTCGGCTCCGGTCGAGCTCGGGCTCAGAGGCATCGTGTGCCATGCTGAGAGTCTGGTAATTCATCGGACCGTGGACAGGTCATGGATGGAGATGAGGGCGAATGTCGGATTGTCGGATTGATAACCCCGGATGATTAATGCCGAGTCACTGATAAGGCCTCATGTGACCCGCTTTGCCTCTTATCGCCAAATCTATACTGTGAAGAGATCGGGTTAGGACAAAGGGTGCAATTAGGGTGTTCAAAGGGATCACAATTGAAGCCGGAATACTTCAACGGGGCTGCCCAATTGCTAGTTTGGAAGATAATTGAGATGTCGCGTGCTCCGTGTGCCTAGTGCTAACACCGATGTCTTCCAAGGGCCTTGTGCAAGAGGAGCTTCTCAATGACTTGCATGTTTCATGTTGGAATGGTGTCGCTTAGAGTCTATATTAGACTCGTATTAATATACTCTCAGGTGGTATTCCACCTGGCAGCTTACAATACTGGTCCAGGCCTGTTCTAGCGTTGCCAAGGTTGAAGAAAAGATGGCTGTAGGTATAACCCGGCTTGGGTAGGGGAAATTCCAAAGCCCCAGAGACCATAAATTTCACTGATGATTTCCCCCTTTCTCCTTTAACCTCTTCCATTCCTTCTCTCACAGTCTCTTTTGAATTGAATTCTTTTACTACGCCCGGGCAGCATGGCTACAACCACCGAGCTCAGGCCTCGAAAAAGATCTGACAATGTCAACGACTACGCCAAAGAGCACATCACCGGGGGCTGGCGACCTGGCATGGATCCCAAGGTCGACTACTCGGGGCATTTCGAGTTCGGTGGCTCGCTTGGATGTCTCGCGCTCATGACCGGCTTTCCCATGTTGATGTACTACATGTGGATTGGAGCAACATACTACGATGGGAAACTGCCTCTTCCTGAAGACAGACAGTCTCTGATAGACTTTGCAACGCATTTGTGTCACCTTGTCTATGAAGGTGCTTTCCCACACTTGAGGGCCTGGCGAATCTACTGGACATACATCATCTTCGAGGCTGCATGTTACGTGTTGATGCCCGGATTCACATGCTATGGCAAGCCGCTCCTTCATTTGGGTGGAAAGCAATTAAAATACCATTGCTCAGCATATACCAGCTTTTACCTGACAATTCTGGTCATGACCATCCTGCACGGCACCGGACTATTTCCCATCTACACTTTCCTCGATGAGTTCGGGCCAATTCTTTCCGTTGCCATTATCTCTGGCTTTATAGTTAGTCTTGTGACTTATCTTTCTGCTTTTGCTCGTGGCGCTCAACACCGTGTCACTGGTTATCCGATCTATGACTTCTTCATGGGGGCCGAGTTGAATCCTCGCATCTTTGGAACCTTGGACTTGAAGATGTTCTACGAAGTGAGAATTCCTTGGTTCATCTTGTTCGGTCTGAGCTGTGCTGCTGCTGCACGCCAGTATGAGCGCTACGGCTACGTCTCTGGTGAAGTTCTATTCTTGGTTATGGCACATTTCACCTACGCCAATGCCTGTGCCAAAGCAGAGCACCTTATTACGACGACTTGGGACATGTATCAAGAGAAGCTTGGGTTCATGCTGACCTTCTGGAATATCGCTGGTGTCCCGCTGTCGTATTGCCACTGCACTCTCTACCTCGCGAACCACGATCCGTCTACCTATGCATGGAACAAGTATGCCTTGACCTTACTGTTTGTCTCCTACCTATTTGTCTACTACGTCTGGGACATCGCGAATAGCCAGAAGAATTCGTTCAAAATGATGGAGCGAGGAACCTGGTCCAAGAGAAAGACTTTCCCTCAACTCCCCTGGCAGGAGGTCCATAACCCGAAGACAATTGTTAGCGAGAATGGGGACGCTATCTTGGCCGATGGAGTCTACGGTCTCGCCCGCAAGCTGCACTACACTTGCGATATGTTCTTCGCCATCTCGTGGGGTCTGATTACTGGCTTCAACAGCCCTTTCCCTTGGTTTTATCCGGTCTTCTTCTGTATCATGATCGCTCACAGGGCCATGAGAGATATCAACAAGTGCCGACACAAATATGGGGAGGCGTGGAAGGAATATGAGAAGCAGGTGCCTTACCTGTTCATTCCGTATCTCATCTAAGTTACGAGGCTGGTAAATTCGTGACGAGATCGTGCAGTATTCAAAGAACTAAGTTGAGTGAAGAGGAATACAGCTCCTGGCAAATAGTAGTCATTATAGCTTAACATGAAGTTGGAAAGATTGACCTCACCTTTATGACTAAAAATTCAACACATTTTTATGCCAGAGGCATCCGTGTTTGCTTGAAAAGGTGCAGTATATCCGATTGCACATGCTTGTAACCTTCAGTAATCTTTATCACTTCTCAAGACTTGTTATGACCTCCCAAATTTTACAAGACGGACTTGTCTTCCACGCACACCATAGCTTTATGATCTCCACATTTCATGACTCGCATATCTCTTAAAAATTCTATCGAGTCTTCTCACTGCTAGCGTCTCCATTCCGTCCTTGTACTTCCATTATCCTCTTTCATGCAGCTTCTTCGTCGCTTCCACTGTCTTGATATCCACCTCTACCACCCTACGGTCTACAGAGTCGATAAGGAAATTTCCGATTCAAGATCTACATTCTCAATCCCTCAAGACTTACAGGACTTATAGTTCGCGTATGTCTTGAGTAAGTGTGGACAGATGACCTTCTAACCCCTCAGTCACAAATTTTCAAGGCTTACAAGTGAGGACGAGAGGTCTTCGTACAGCTTTCGACACCCTTTCCATCAGAGCTTGACTGCATGGCCCACAACCACCCTCCACAGTGCGCCATTCGGTAGCTCGATACTTCTTTGTGTAGATAGTTCAATTAGATTATTCAAATTCATATCTCAACCCTTGCTCCTTCTTACCCTCATTCGTAGCTTCATAGACTGTATATCTTCCTCTACTTCAAACCATGACATTATTTGGCCCCAGGTGGAGTCTCAATGAGCGGATAGTTTTGGTACTTGCTTTACCTTAACGTTTGTTACTTGTCAAGGTTTTTGGCTAGTCGAGCGCAGGGCTACTATCGCTGCAACACGTCCCTATGGATTTGTTATGATTACGAATGTGACACATAGAATTAATTTGGATAGAAACTCGAGTCAAGAAAGGCCCACATGGTCTTTCATATTGTTGATAATAACATAGCACAAAGTCAAGCGTGCTGGGGGAATCACAAAACGAAAGAGAAAGAAACACTTTGATAATAGTACAAGCCAGGATCAGACAGGAAGACCATCTCACATCCTCGCCGCCCGGGTCGTCTTGTCATAGAAATCCAAGGTCATAGCTGCCAAGAAGCAGGGAATGTCCTTCCTCTCTTCAACCCAGAACTTAATTAGGTGCTTGATCTCCAGAGCAAAGAGACTGTTCGGTCCGCCAGAGATCTTCATCGTGCCGTTCTCGCCGTCGAACACAATCGAGTTTTCTCCACCATCGCCCATGCTGCCTGGGCCACGTGAATCAGACGCACCGCTATCGCCATGGCGGTAGGCAGAAGAGAGATGGAACATCGAGGTGACACGGACACGGCCGTTCGGAAGGAAGTCGAGCTTGTAGCCGAGCAGCGATGCGACGGCTTCACGGAACTCGGAGGACTTCGCGGTCCAGATCTCCTTCAGTCGGCGCATGCGCTTCTCCTTGTCGGCAACAATGGCCTCCATGTCTTGCATCTCAAGCTTGAGGCTTTCGAGTGTACTGATCGGGACGACCTTAACGCCCGTATGCTCACAGCGTAGCTGAGCCAGTAAATCTCTGTTTTCGGACTGCAAAGTTTTCAGAGTTGACATTTTGATTTTCTCCGCTTCAGCCGTCGGGTTATCACGTAGCTCGAGAATTCGGGTCCGAGATTTAGATTTCAAGGACTTGATCTGAGACTTAGCCGCATCAAGCTCCTTACGCACAAGCGTTGTTGATTGCTCCGATTTCGATAGCGCTTCCTGCAGTTTGCGGTTCTTCCGAGAAAGGACTGCCAATCGCTCATTCTCGGCATCGCTCTCGGCTGGTGACAGAGGACGCTTAGTCCCTCGAGTTTCCGCCTGAGCTTCATCTTGCTGCGGTGCCTCGCGTTTAGACAGTTCTTCGTGGGTCTGTTGTAGTTCCACGCGGTACTCGTCCACAATCTTTTCGAGCTGGGCAATTTGAGCCGACTTTTGCTCGTCAAATGTGCCTTGATCGGTGTTCATTGTTTCCTCTTCAGCGTCAAACGTCTTCAGTTGAGCACGCAGATATTCGACCTCCTTGACTGCCAGAGCACGCTGGCGCTCAAGTCGCGAGCGAAGACGGGCCTCTGCGCCTGCTGGTGCTCCCATCGAGCCACCAGCTGCTCGAAGTTTCTCCATTTCCTGAGCGAGTTGCTTCTTCTCATTCTCGAGAACCTTGAGCGCTTCATCTTTCTCCAAGAACTGCGCATCAACGTTTCCGAGTCTGTCGACGAGAGTAGCCTTTTCTATCCGCTCCTGGACCAATGCCTTCACCACTGCCTCCGGAGAATCAAACTCTGCCGGTCGGTCATCATCCTGCAACAGACTATTCCAAGACTGGCGCTCGTCCTCCAACATCTGTTTCTGGAATTGCAGAGTGCCCAGTTCTGCCTCAAGCCCCTTCATCAGCTGCAGCTGGTTCTCGAGAGACCTCTTTTGCTCCTCGACCACCTCCACATTCTTCTGAACCTTCCGGAGGTGTCGTAATTCCGCATTTTGGTCTCGGTTTGTCGACTCGAGGTCCCGAATATGGTTGACCTGATCCGAGAGCTCCCGCTTCAGGACGACCAACTCTTCAGCACCGCTACCTTCCGCCTTCAGACGAATATTTTCGGACTCCAAATCGGCGACCTCGGCTTCACGTTCGGATAACCTCTCCTGTGTTGTTTGCTGGGAACTGCGGGCCGCTTGGAAGTCATTTTGAAGCTCTTCGATGGTCTTCTGTAGCGATGCCCGGACCGTCTCCAACTCGTTGATTTGATACTTGAACTGGCGCTCCTGATCGGATAGCTTGGCTTCCACGTCACTATATTCCTCCTGGATATTCTGCTTCTCGTCCTGCAGAATTCTTATCTTCCGCTCCAAACCAGTTTTCTCATCAAGGGCTTTGTCTTGTGCCTCCTTTAGCTCCTTGGCCAATGACTCGCTCTTGTTGGTCGCGCGTTGACTGGCAGCTTCCGCAGTCTATAAAAACAAAGTCAGTCTGAGATTGACGCAGTTGATTTCAAAATCCACCAACCTGGGCCTTTCGAAAATCCGCATCGGCTCTCAGTTGAAGATCTCGAGTCTCTTTCTCGTGTCGAAGAGCCTCTAGTCCACGCTCTTGTTTGATGTTTTCCAATTCATATCTGAGAGTGCTTACTTGGACTCGTAACTCGTCTTTCTCGGCATCTGAAGCTTTCGTTAGTAAGTTGTTGACCATCACTGCCATTGAAAGGGAAGGGTAAGTCTGACCATGCACGGGCTGGTTGGATGGAGCTTGAGTTTGGAAGGTTCGGATGGAGTGTCGCATAGAATTTTGAGCGCTGGTAGGAGTGGAAGGCGATGCGAAACCAGCAATTAACTGCGACGCCGGACGCGTCGACTGGCTGTTGTCCATGCTGGCAATGGTGTTAGTTTCTACCTAAATAGGGAAGCGGTCATGCGAGCTCACCCGAGGTCATGTATGAGGAAGCTATCGATATTTCCTCCCAACCAGCGACAAAGAAGACAACAACGGAGTCAACCTTTGGTTAGTCAAAGGCGGAGATGGTAGTCGGTACAAACACATCGGAAGCCCATGACCGCCTTCCTAACTGGGAGTAGACCCGTAGCTACCGAATTGGGGTTAGCGTACCTAGCGCCGAAATTTTATTGAAAGTCGATTATTATCTTCTCTCTGCACACCTTTTTTTAACACACCCCCCACATTTCCCCCTCTCACGAAACCGACATAATGGGCAAGGACAAGGTCGAGAAGAAGGAGAAGCGCGCTGAGAAGAAGGAGAAGCGCGCCGAGAAGGACGGTGTTCACAAGGCCGGCAAGAAGGAAAAGAAGGAAAAGAAGGACAAGACCACTCTCGTCGATGCGGTAGAGAAGGAGATCGCCTCCCAGGTCCAGGAGGACCTTGAGCAGGCTGCCTCCGTTGTCGACGACGCCATGGTCATTGACGGCGAGCGCCCCATTGGTGCCCTCGTGCCCTTCGCCAACCCGCTGGTCGAGGACAAGCAGGCCAAGAAGGTCTTGAAGAGCGTTAAGAAGGGTAAGTCATGCAAAAAGCACCGCAATTGCACTTTTCCTCGGGTTATACTTTGGCTGTACTTCAATTGGAGTTGATTGCACAGACCGCGCAGCCTTTGCAAGACGCCCGCGTTCTTCACTACTGTCTCCAATCTATCGAATATCTAAACTAACGACACCGTTTATAGCTGCTGTCAACAAGTCTCTCAAGCGCGGTGTCAAGGAGGTCGTCAAGGCTCTCCGCAAGTCTCCCATCCCCGCCGCCAATGCCACCATCGGTATCCCCAACGGCATTGTCATTCTCGCCGCCGACATCTCCCCTATGGATGTCATCTCTCACATCCCCGTCCTGTGCGAGGACCACGGCATTCCCTACGTCTTCGTTACCTCCCGCGCTGAGCTCGGTGCCTCCGCCGCCACCAAGCGCCCTACCAGTGTCGCCATGGTTGTCCCCAAGTCCGCCAACAAGGGCAAGAAGTCCGAGGGTGACGATGAGGAGTTCAGCAAGGTGTACGAGGAGCTGGCCAAGCTTGTGCAGAAGGAGGCCAAGGGTATCACCGTTTAAGGTGTTGCCGTGTTCGTGCTTTTTGCTTCTTTCCCACTTTCCTGGTTGCTGTGGGTTCTCGTATTGTACAGGTTTTTCTTCCAGTCTGATAGGACCGTGCATGTCTTTGGGGGTCCGGCCTATGGGTATCTATTTCTTTTCCATATTTTGCTCTGCAGTTTCGGCGTTTTTATCAACGGTGTATGAAAAAGGCAGGAAGAATTCCAATGAGAAATCACCCCACAATAATCCAATTCGTTCAAAGTAACGTACTAAGTACCTATTGTGGCTTGAAGTGGGCCTTGCGATTGCAATCACTCGAAGTATCCATCCGCCTCAAGGTGCACACTCGGGCACAGACTCGTGCGCTGACTCTGAGTAGATACGAATGGCGTCCTGAACGAGGTTTATCGACTCGGTAAATCTTCGCAAGATAAATGAAGGGTCACACAGCTTGACCTATCTTCAAACGCTCGTCCATTCCGAGGGTTGAGCACCACAAATGGTTACACGGCGAAACCGAGTAAAGCTTGAAGATGGTGAACTTGGCCGGAACCCGCCTGTCGCCGCAGATACAGTACCACTTGCACAGAAAAGCAACGGTCTTGATAGGTACAGGGAAGAAAGTAGGGACAAAGCGCAAGTCTAGCCGATCGGCCTTGCATCAGACCCGCGCTATCAATGCAGTGGCGCTATCATTCCAGGATGATCAATCTGATCGATCCCCTCGGTTTCTTCAACCGGCGAACAAGGGATGTCTCTACATACCGACCCTCTGCCGACTCGCCTTGTAGCCCAATCAGCGAATTATTTGTCGTTATCCCACCAGGAACACGGATCTACTCCCCTTGAAACCCTCTCCCAGGGTCCTTTCGATAGGTAGTACGCGGTATCTGGGACCAGGGCCCAGGGCCCTTGCGGTTGCGGTTGCCCTACCCCAGAGTAATATAAGATCCCTCTCGCCCTGCTATGATGCAACCAGACTTTCGTTAATTTCCACTTTCTCTAATTTCTTAATACAATGTTCGGGTTCCGCCTACAATACTGGTCGCTCATTGCTGTTTTGCTCGCTATTGTTCGCCCTTCCGCATCCCACCCAATCCGCACCCCCAAATGGATTAAGAAAGACCAGTTCTCGGACGCAGCAGCCCGAGGAACATGGAAGGTCTTTGAGAAGAATGAATACGATTTCGAACCTGCGCTACCACAGACTAAGTCTATAGAGGTCAGTGTGTCCCCTCTTTCTATTTCTACACCACCGATCAGCAATTGACTATCTATAGACTCTTTATAATACCCATGACGAGAGCTCAGTTGAACGAGGGCCTCCTGGACGCCTCTATAAACGGGATTCATCATATGGAAAATCAGTCGTATCGGTGCTGGTACCTGTTGCGCCGGAGTCTTTACCACCCCCACCGCAACCCCAAAACCACCGCTACGATGCGAATGGCAAAGCTCAAGAGCCATCTTTTGAAGTCAAAACATACGCCGATAATGAAAACCACTATGGAGAAGCCATGGGTCATCCGCAAGCCTATGGTGGAAAACAAACAAGCCACACAGCAACATTCTCGTCCGCAACGTTGAAACTGGCATCAGGCCATTCTATCTCGTTTTTCTCTTACCGAATCTCCCTTCCTTTCTTGAAATTCGCACCCGCCAATTTCCCACAATACCCACTTCCGGGAATCTTCACGACGGTCATGGTCCTTCTTGCTATGGTATGGATTGCGATTTTCATGATTGGGTTGGTGGAGCTTGGTAACTATCTATGGAAGCGTCGAGCCGCGAGACAGGCTGAAAGGGATGAAGCTGTGAGCGAGGGGACATTTGATGAGTCCGAAGAGTTGGTCAAGGTGCCTATGCAAATCATGATTATTCCGCGACCCGAGACGGATCATGATGAAGAGGCTACTTTGTTGTCGAGTGGATCCGAGTCGGATTCTGGATCGGACTTGGAGAGGGATGACTATCGGTTTTGAACACCAAATGACTACTAGTTGATGATATATTCGGCCCCAGACTCGGCCGCTTCAATGCCGATGAGCCTACATAGTTGATGGGCAGTGTACAAAATCTCATTTATATCGCTTGTTCTCTTCGAAAAGGCCTAAAAGAGGTATAATGCTGTCCGGATGATGGATCACGGGTGGGAACTCGTAGTGGTCGGTTATGCCAGCTTCATCAGACGGTATTGCCTCTTTAGTCAAAGCCAATAAGCACATGCAACATGAGCAAGAAGAAAGGGTATCATGAGCAACACATAGAAATATTTGTGTCACATGCACATGTAGCAACAACATTGAATGCGACTTTGTAGGTTCGGTGAACCATCCCAAATCACTTTTTGTGAAGGTTACGTTTAGTTGTATTACCAGATAGTCCATTGGTCTTCCAGCTTCCATGTTCAATCTCATAGATCTCATGGGCACTGGCCCTTTAAAAGCGTCCAAACGCAATTTAGAATTTCCATGAGATTGACGGTTTTTCCCTTTGTTGACTTGCACAGATAACAACCGCGCTCACCGCGGCCGATCTTACGGGTTACTATTTGCGTCCAATCACTCTCGGCTTCTACTAAATGCACAATACATCTTATTTTCTACGAATGTTGGATAATATGTTCCAAGGATATTGGCCTCAATTCTTGGGTAGATCTATCGTACACAAACCATATTCCTTTCATTTCGTCGTGAACATGAACAAAAGACACGCTCGCTTGCTCAAATGATTTAAAATAGGGTACTTTTGGAGCCCTTAAATACGCTGCTCATCAAGAGCCTGGTAGGGGTGCTGGTCATCAACACCCTTTTGGCGAGCACGGCCAGCGTCAGGACCGCTCTCAGCGTTGGCGCGCTGGAACTTGTTGATAGCAGCACGGGCAGGATCCTGGTCAGAGCCGATCTCGGTAGTGAAACTGGCGTTCTTCTTATCATTAGAAGAGAAACCACCCTCGTGGATGTTGCGACCGTCAGGCTTAGTGTGCTTGTAGCTGTCGGTAACATCGTTCACATAGGAAGGGGCCTCGCCGGCGACGTGGCTCGGGCCACTACCGCTGGCAGCAGAGTACTCGCCGGCGTGCATGCCCATTTGCTGCTTCGCGGCGGTGGGACCACCAGCGTAGCCCTGTTCGGAGTGGGCACCGGGGAAGTCACCCTGGCCACCGAGACCCTCGGGGTACTTCTCCTGGCGCTCACGGTCGTCACGGAGGCCACCAACGGGAGCGGAAGGAAGCTCAGTAGCGGCGGATGTGTTGGTGTTGTTCAAAGTAGACTTGCTGCCGGAGACGCCCAAGGGCTCGGCGCCGCGGTTCTCAGAGAAAGCACCGCCCTGGCGGACGGACTGCGCAGCGAGGGAATCGTTGGCAATGGGGCCAGAAGGCTCCTCAATGGGATTCTGGTAGGCAGAAGGGTCGGTAGTGACCTTGGTGCTGCGGGCGCCGTGAGGGAGAGGAGTGCCTTGGAGATCCATGGTGATTATAGATGTGTGGGAAGGTTGATAAAAAAAGAGTCAAATATGAAGAGGTTTGGTAAAGAGTTCAGAGTGTTTCGCAATGGAAAGATTGCTGTTTGAATGATCTCCAAAGTTATGAGGCGACAAGCGAGCTATATAGGATTGAGAAAGGCGAATATCTAACAGCCCTGCAAACGACCGTGATATCAAGTGGGGAAGCATCAAGGCAGGTGATGTCACACTTACGAACATTCCCAGCGTTTCTATAGTAGGGATAGCAAGATGGCCAAAGCAGTCACGTCAATCACCCTGGAGAAGTCTGGATACTCGGTGGCGAAATGGAGAAATTTAGACCAGGGACTGTGGAGTATCCCTGCGTCGCTGTTACCTTCTTCCCGGTGCATCAGAAGGAGCACTGGTCGTCACAGAGGGTCCAGTTCCATAATTTAATCCTGGCTTGGACAACTGACTCCGTCAATTCCCCATATTTAGGTGGACAGGATAGCGAGATAAATGTGATTGATACCAAGTTAGTGATGTCACACTTACGAAGTGTAGCTGTGCGCGTGAGATGCACCTCGAATCCTCTCTCCTGAAGATGGAATGTTCACATTTTTCTTAAGCACAAGTATTCAATTCTCCCCTCGTGTCTTCTTGATCAAATAATTGGGGATTTTCTCAGTAATAGAAAAATAAAATTCGGGAACTAAGCGATGAAGTGGTGATGATTACTTGTGCTCGAATGAAATGAACTGATCGACGCATCGAGACCGCGGTCGTGTTTCCACCAATCAAAGAATGGGGATCCATCTGCACATCCAAGAGTAGCAATGGCAACCATTTTGTGAGCACACGACACCTCCTGATCTACATTTCTATGTTTCTACTTTTGATGTTATGTAGTTTCATACAATAAGGTTGTAACATTCATTCGCTCATAGCTCCGTAAAAATGACTATAATACAAGATGGATCCAGTCCTTTTAAATGCATTTATCGAGTAGTAGCGTCAGAGGGGAGGTGATCGAGACCCTCCTTACCCTGGCGGCCAACGTTGCCGAGAGGGGCAGTAGGAACGTGCAACTCATCGCCATCCACGCGCGCACTGCTGGAAGCGGTGGCGGGGCCACGCAGAGCGGTGTTGTTCTCGCCGGAGACGGGCTCCTCAAGACGGCCGCTACCCACATTGACGGTGCGCTGATCGGCAGAGTTCCAGTCACTGGCGACCGGAGGGTCCTCGGGCAAGGGAAGATTGGCCTTGGCCTTCTCAATCTGTTCAGGCTTGTTGGTGTTCTGGTCGATGATAGACTAAAGATGGGTTAGCAATGATGTTTTGGGGTTTGAGATAAGAGAACCTCACCTTCATCTGGGAAACGTCGGAGTCAGCAGGGGTCTTGCCGTCGTGCTGATGGGCAACGCGGGACTCGTCCTTGCGGATGTCCTGGCGGGTGGTGTGGAAGGTGGAAGAAGACATGATGGTATAAAGTGATGAGGAGATATTTTTGAGGATGTCAAAAACGAAGATGTAGTGTTGCAATCGGAATTAAAGATGAAGATTCTCGAGGTGGCGTAGAAAGAACTCTTATACTCTTGTGGCATCTCGAAAACGTCAGAGCCATTTGGTCGGTGTCGGGAATGACGACATCGTTGTATCCTGCCCCATGGGATGGATTTCCCCACCGCAACCAGGGACAGACTTGGAAGAATTGTGTCAGTAAGATATCTCCGATTATTGTCTGTGCTCAAGTTCCGCAGATCTGTGGATTCGGCGTCATAGCACAGGGACCACCCTGACGAAGCTGGATGGCGACGAATTATTCAAGTAGCCGTTGGATTAGATACAGTATCCCTCAATGATACCGGGCCTGTCAATGCAGGGCAATTCTAAATCTGAGACCTGAATAGCGTCGATGTCATAGCCCCGCTGCAATTTGCGCATAATGGAGTCTTCCAACCTCGATCAGGGTGCCTTGCATCAATTTCTGGCGAGGTCTGACATGATCAACCGGTCGATGATGGCAAGAAGCATAGCACACGGCATAGCACACGAGAGTAAATTGCAAGATTATTGTCCTGGCCCACACGATTAAAGTGGAGGATGATACTATATATCTACGCAGTAGAGAATTGGGGTTGAGTGTCGTTTGTACCCGGCTTGACCGTCCTTCTTCGTCAACCCACCCTGTATGGTCTGGTGGCATAACCCTCAATCTTCATATTGATACAATCAAGTCTCGATGATCTCGGTACCTTGTTCAGCCCTCGCCCGATGATTGCACCTCCGTCGGAGCCTCTTGTAGTAGTAGACTAGTAGCAATTGGGGCGATATCTATGGAGACCGTCGGCCCCCTTAGCTGCTTCTCCCTTGAAATTCATGATCGGTTAAGTGGTGAGGCTGATCTTAACTTGACCAGTTTTCTTTTTCGATTTTTGAAGTTATTCAAGCTTAGATCAATCACGTCTGCTCTCGTACCTTGTATTGTATCCTTTCTTCCATATTTCTACCTGATTAGCAATGTTTTGACCTCGATTTCGTGAAAGCTCAGCCTCCCAAGCCCCGAATACTGCTATACTCTGGCTGTGGCGCAAAGGCGGTCTCGATCAGCAGAAATTCTTATCGCCGGACAGTCTCGATGATCGTGAAATTACGATTTTGCGTTTTCGCGACTGACTACACGAGGCATTTCTATTCTCCTGACTCCTGCTAGCGTTTGCGACAGTTCATTATGCCTCGCGATCCCCTCGTTGGCCTTGTGGGCAAGGTCAGTTTCTCCCATCTTCTCACCCAACACCCCCGCTGACCATGTGAGGGGCACAGCCGTCAAGTGGGAAATCCACGACATTGAACAGTTTGACCGATGCTTCTTCCAAAGTTGGTATGTAATACTTGAATTATCGAGGCTTGTAAATTGCTAACCTTTGGCCTTGTAGGGAATTTCCCGTACGAACAGCCCACACGCGCATCACCGCGTTATCGACGCGCTAACAACTCACCAGTTTCACAACCATTGACCCCCAACGAGCCATCGGATACCTGCAGATCGAATGCGCCTGCCAGCGACACAATGTTTCGGATCGATGCCAACCGAATTACGGTAGCTGTCATGAGGGGCGCCGCTCTGTGCCTATTGAATTGCTAGATGTGGCTGGTCTCGTGCCCGGAGCGCATCAGGGTCGCGGACTCGGAAACAAGTTCTTGGATGACTTGCGACATGCCGATGCTTTGATTCATGTGGTGGATGTGAGTGGAACCACCGATGCTGAGGGGAAGTCTACCCGCGGCTATGATCCTTCTGTGGATATCGAGTGGCTGCGGTCGGAGATTGTGCGCTGGGTGCTTGGAAACTTGATGGAGAAGTGGTGAGTTGACAAAGGACGAAATACTGCGTTCAGAGGGGGGATGCTGATGTTTTGACCTAGGGGCTCCATTAAAAGGAGACACATTGCGACGAGTCGGTGACCTTCCTTCGATACTTGAGATCGGCAATTAACGTTATACGCAGAGGCAAACCCCGTCGACACACTACAGGGCCAATTCTCAGGTTACGGAAGTACCTCGACGATCGTCGCACGAGTACTGGACAAGCTCAGTTTGAAAGAACCTCTTGAAGAATGGTCGGATGATACTGTCAAGCTTATGGTCGAGACCTTTATCGATGAAAAGTTCCCCACAGTGTTCGCGTTGAACAAGATCGATCACCCAGATGCGGATAAAGTTCGTCTTCCCTGTTACAAAAAAAAAAAAAAAAAAAAAAAGATCTCCTAACCTGTCACAGAATATCAGTAAGATTGCCAAGATGCAAGACCCCAAGAGCATCGTGCTATGCTCGGCTATATCAGAGGTCTTCCTCCGCCGATTAGCGAAGCAGGACTATATCAAATACGTCGAAGGCAGTGAATTCGTGGATACCAGGGAAGATTTGATTGAACAGGGTGATCCGGATGGCGGAGGTCTCAAGGAGATGGACGAGAAGTTGAAAACGTGAGTGTGTGCGATCCGAGTTGTATTTGCTTCAGCTGACCCAAGCCAAACAGCCGTGTTGAGAACTTAAAGGATATGGTTCTGTATCGATTCGGATCCACCGGCGTAGTGCAGTGTCTCTCTCGAGCTGCAGAGCTTCTGGGTCTCGTTCCCATCTTCCCAGTGAGGAACGTCGCGACATTCAGCTCAGGCAATGGCACCGCAGTGTTCCGTGACTGTGTTCTGGTCAAGAAGTGAGTGGCGCAGCCAACAGTATGAAGAACGGCCCCTGCTAACTCTTACGCAGGAACAGCACCGTTGGAGACGTGGCTCGGAAGGTAATGGGCGACGTGCCTATCAATTATATCGAGGGTATCGGCGGCACTCGTGTGTCCGAAGAGGATATCGTCGCAGTCGGGAAACACGATGTAAGTTTTGTCTACTCCCCAAGGTCCTTCATTTTATCCCGAGATTAACATCAATTTGAAGATCCTTTCATTCAAGGTCGGTCGGTAAAGCAGTTACACCTTTATGTACAAGTCTTGTGGAACGCCAATGGGACCGCCCTCACGATGCCACCCCTCACGCCCATTTTGTAGAACATTGAATATAAAGCGCTATCCGCATAGAATGATCGAATAGACAGCACTTTGGAATCATGCACCCTTCTGTATGGTGAAAACCGGATCAGCAAGCCGGACTTGTAAACTGGAGGAGTGAGTCTTACCCCCGCGCGCTCGTCATTCATCCCAATAACAGGTTCCGGAGCAGCTGGATGCTCCTCTTTGGCCTTCTTCGCATGTTTGCGCCCGCCTCGCTCGGTAGCTCCCTGCTGCTTGGTGTCGTCTGCAATACCCTCGTTTTCTTCTCTTTCCTTGAATGCCGAGTCTGTCGCCGCAGCTGGAGGGTCATCGGTGTCTCCCTTCTTAGCTCTCTTGGTGCTGCTGTCCGCACTCCCTGATCCTTTCCACCCCTTTAAAAGTCCGTAATCTCGACTGAATTGACGGGTTGTTGATGGAGCAAGTAGCCGGGTTCGCATAATTGAGCGAACGGGCTGAGTGAAACGCATCGACATTGAAAGGCGATAATTTTTTAGCATGGTAGCTTTGTGTAGATATTCAGACTCTTAGAAAAGCACTGAAG
Organism: Penicillium corylophilum; assembly: GCA_018410145.1. Lineage (NCBI taxonomy): Eukaryota > Fungi > Ascomycota > Eurotiomycetes > Eurotiales > Aspergillaceae > Penicillium > Penicillium corylophilum. The sequence continues at coordinate 338,249 of JAGUQL010000016.1, read as the reverse complement.
TTCAATCAAAGGAAATGCCGGTGGTTTTTATCTCTGGCTGGGGAGATCCACATTATGACGTCGTCATGCTGCAATGTGAATCACCGCTACCTTGGGACTTTAATTGAGAAATCAAGGATAGATTAAACCCTTTTCATAATCCCCACGAATTTAATAACAATAACCTACTTCAGCTCTTAGTAGGTTTGCTTGTGACTCTGGGGTGTAATGCTTTTTGAAAAGTGGAATTACAAGTATATCTATTTAGTAGTAGCTGCATGATGTCGCGTATTTCGTTATCCAAACTTAAATAGATTTTTTAATAACATAAAAAGAGTATGAAATAAATTGAGGAATATAGTACAAACCCGAATCCCATCCCAACAATGGATATCCTACTCCCGGCGGGTAGTGTTCGGGAAGGTAGTGTCCGGAATAGTAGGCACATTCCCATCAGCCCCAGTCATAGTCTCCTCAGCCCCAGTCGCCGTATCAGCCACATGAGCCGAAGAGCCATATGCCTGTCCCTTATCAAACGATCCGCGAATAACATTTGAATCAGCAGGGAACTGGAACTTGGAACTCTTCCACGGCTTGACCTTCATGAGATACATAGTATCGATCTCCTCCAAAGTTCGACCCTGGCCCTCGATAACAGCAAAGTAGACCAAGCCCGCAGCTAAGAACAAACAGCCTGCAAAGACATATCCGTAGCGGAAGTCGATGGCGCCGACGATGAATGGAGTGAAGAAGGCCAGCAGGAAGTTCCAGAGCCAGTTGGATGCGGTGGCGAGTGACATGCCGCGGGCACGGTATTGTGAGGGGAAGAGCTCGGCGATGATGGTCCATACCATTGGACCCCATGTACTAGCGAAACCGAGAATGAAGAGACAGGCAAAGACCACCATGGCCACGCCGGCGCTGTGTGTTTGTTCTGGATGGTCGCGGTTCAAGGAGAAGTGGCCCACAGAAGCAAAGACCATGAAGCAGACGAACATCCACAGAGCACCAATAATAAGAGACCGGCGACGACCATAATGCTCGATCAAGTAAAGGCCGAGGAAGGTGGAGCCAAAGTTAACACCGCCCAGAATCATTTGCGTGACGTAACTGTTCTGGATACCAGCGCCCTTGAATACAACCGTTCCGTAGTAGAAGAAGTAATTGGCGCCTGTCAGTTGCTGCAAAGCTTGCAGAGAGACACCGACAGCGACTCGTTTGGCCATTGTTGGGGCTTTGAAGAACATCACCCAGCTGATCTTGCCACCGCGCACTTCTTCCTCAAACTTCTGCTTGATCTCTTCGAATTCGATTTTCAAAGCACGGTGGTTTCGAGGGAGTCCGTAAATCTTGGAGAGATTATTCAGGGCTTGTTCCACTTTATTGTGACGGTAGTCGTAGCGAGGGCTCTCGGGGAAGAAGACCATTCCCACGCCCAGGATGAGGGCCCAGAGGTACGTGATTCCCATGGGGATTCGCCAGGATCCAGTGTCAGTGCGTGTTTCAGTGCCGTAATTGATGCAGTTCGCAACGAAGATTCCGAGAGTGATGAACAACTGGTATGTACTGATAAATTATTAGTATCGGAGGCCCAATATCTTTCAGTCTGTTGAACGTACCTGACTAGGGCTCCTCGAATGTGTCTTGGTCCTGACTCTGCCTGATACATTGGCACAAGCAGGGACAATGCACCAACTCCAAGACCCGCTGTCCAACGGCCGAGTGCAACTTGATACCATTTGTGGTCAGGGGACGAGATCTGCACAGTGATACCAGCCATGAGGATCACACACCAGCCACTGATAGACCACTTGCGTCCCACGAGATCAGCAATTGGGGCAGCGACCAGGGCTCCGATCAAGGTACCGATAGACAGCTGCGCCACACTATTGTTAGAACGAAAGAGATGTATAGGTAACAACAACTTACCAGACCAACAATAAGACCCGAGCGCACATTGCTGAAATAGTAGGTCCCACCAGAGTTCAGCTCACCAAATCGCATAAGGAAATCCTTCATCTCCAAGAACCCAGAGATCTGACCAGTGTCATAACCGAAAAGGAAGCCACCCATCGACACGAAAATACCCATGATAAACGAGCGCAGGGTGAAGAGCGGGATAGGAGAATCGACGGTATCGTCCATGCCCTTTTCATGATCTGCAGTAGATACAGATTCTCGAGGCAGCTCGGTATCATTGTAGATATCCTGCGATCGTTTCTTGAATACGTTTTTGAACATAGTGCCGGTGACAAGACTCGTCTGGTATACTCTGACGTGTTATAGCCCTAGCCAGTCTTTCTTACTTCTTGAACGAGGCACGGCCAGCCCTTTTATACCTTGGCCTATTAGCCAAGACTTGGACAATATGCGCATGGGAGCGCGTGGTCTTGTGTGGAGAAGGAAGCCCGTCATGTCGGCCGGCGGGACCGAAATGGACACGATGACTCGTTGATTTGTGAAGCGAGCATACTCTCGTGACAGGAGGCGGCGATCTCCGAGAGAAAGCGAGAATCCGGGGAAGTGGGGAAATGCTTTTGGCAGGTGTTTCTAGTGTATCCGTGGGTTGCCGGGCTACTCGAGAACCCAGACCTATGTACCTCATGATGAGATTGTAGGTAACGAATCATAATGTATGGTAGTGGCCGCATTTGGGAGGTAGGCCGTGGCCTACTTCCCGTGGCGTCCGGGGAATCCAGGTGATGAGATAGGTGGCAACCACGGAAAAGACTGCGGGCTATGCCTCACGGTCATTTATTCGCCGGGTGGTTCGGCCGGAACCTGCGGATCCGTTATTTTCTACAACATAACTCGTCTGGAGCTATACTCCCGACCTGTCTAAGTCGTGCCGATTGTATCGGCAGGCCGAGATTTCACCTACGCAGGCTGGGTTCCTGCAAAATGGACCCTGAAATGGGGCAAAAAAAAGGCATGTAATTCAAAACGTATATTCAATCAACGAGGATAATATAACCAACTTAAGGCAAGTAAAACATGTTAATTGAAACGCCTCCAGAGGTACCCAGGTATCATCGTATTCACAAAAACCAACATATCCATCCTAAAAAATTATTGACATTGAAGAAAAGCCTTTCAAGATTTAGACGGCCAGCCGTCGGTCCCAGCCGTTGACTAGGGCAAAATCATCATTCTCCTCTTTGGAGGGCATTGTAATTGCGTGGAATGGGTCGATAAAATTCATATCATCTGGACGGACCGCAAGATCCGGGAAGGGATTCATATTATCCTCTTCACTACCCATGCTCTCGCCGGAGTAGCTCAAAACGCTTTGTGTCGTCGGCTCCTGGTTTGGGGCAAATTCACCACTGCTCGCGGACCAAGCCTCTGGGGACAGATCGTGCATGTCAGTTGGAGCTGGTACCGCGGGCGCAGCGTCGTTGAGCTGCTTGTTGTCGCGAGTGTATTCGGCCGTGATAGAGGCGAATGGACCGGGGTCCTCGCCGCACTCTTTTCCACCATAGATGCCTGTGAAAATGTTCGAATATCCCCGGTCCATGTCACTCAATACGTACTCCCAGTCAGCCATTGTGATAGCATGATTATCAGGCGTAGTAGAGGTTGATATGGTTCGTGGATAATCGTATCCCATAGATGAAGACACCATCCGGGGATTTGAGGGGTTCGAATCAAGGTCCAGTGACGAATGTCCGCGGTCGGCGTGATATTGGTGAGCTAAGAGTTGATCGGGCTGCGATGGAGGAAGGCTCGCCCAGCTTGGAGACCGAAGCGGCTGAGCCGTTGGAGGAGTGGCACCAGAAATCGTGTTACGGCGGGAAGGTGAAGAAGCTTGCTTGGGTGATGAATCCCCAAAAGCACCAGCGAGGCGAGACTTCAAAGACTGCAGGTGCTTCTTGGGAGAAGGCGCAGGCTTGTGAGTTGGGGCCATCATTCCCTGTGACTCAGCGCCTGTAGCGCCTCGTCGGTCCCCGTTGTCCAGTGAGACCAGGGCACCAGCCAGAACTCCAAATTCGGCGGCTGCCGTCGGGGAAGTTTGTCCAAGTTGCACCTTGACGGTGGCAAGTAGCTTCTGGCTCTCCTTCGCAAGCTTACTATCCCGCTTCAGGCCTAAGTTTTGCCATAATAGGCCAAGACCAGAGAAAAACACCAACTCCTTTCGGTTGATGCTGAAGGAGAGGCACAATCGCCGTTCATCCAACAGTTCAAGAATCTGAACAATGTGCTTTGAAGAATCAGACAGTGCGAGAACCGATGGGGAGCGCAGGTTTTCTTCGGCGAAGCACACGGCAGGGCGATGAATCAAAGATCGAATGAAGTAATAAACAAGAGATAAAAGTGGTGACCGGCTGCTAGTAACATTTGTACTGGGCTTGTCCTGGGAAAATTCGAGACGAAGATGAGGAGCCAATGACGACAGCCAGTCATCCAGCTGCCCTGCAACTGTATGCATCTTGGGAACATAGACATCGTAGGATGGCTTTGAAGGGAACAAGTCATCCAAAACCTTGTTCAGAATTCTCGAGACTGAGAATAAGGCAAGGGCACTGGAAATACGAGTCGATTCACCAGGGAGAGCGGGCAGGAAGCCAGTCTCGGTAACGTTTTCGTCATCCACGTCAACGGGATACTCAGTCTGAATGTCATCTTCGCGCAAGAGAGTAGGCATTCCGGTCAGGGCAGAAGAGAAGCGGTCTAGCACATATTGGCACCAGAAGACCTTCTTGCGAGTTTCTCCCTCTAGCGGGTTGGACGAAGTATCCTCCAGGTTCTGGTGAAGATCCAGCTGGTGGCAAATGTCCACACCAAGAGCGCGGTAACGAAGCAAGCTGCGGTAATCACCTTTGGTCATGCAGTAGACCTGGGCCAGAACAAAGCATTGCAAACTTGCGACAGAAGTTTGGCTTGTAAATGAATCGAGAGGAGCGGTCCAGTTCTCCTCAAAGAAGGTGGGGTCCTGGTTGGTCCTCGACTGCCACAAGGTTAGCTTTGTCAATTCCAATTCTCCAGGGATAAGTGCACTCACATTTGATGACAAAGCTGCAATTCCGAAGATTAGATTCAACTGTGCCATTGCATGAACATCATCTTTCAAGGAATCGGTGTTGTTCAAGAATTGTTCGTAGGCTTTCAAAATAGTTGGGCGATGTACCACAGGGTACAATGGTGCCCACTCTTGGAAGAAAATATTGATGAGCTGGTCCGACACCAGCCGCGGGGGCGTCTTCACGGCTTGGTTAGGAGCTCCGCGGGCCACCGGGGCAGACAGTTTAGTCAGAGATCTTGTGGATATTTTCGACACTGATTTCCCCTGACTGACAAGTTTGTTGGTGAAAACATCTAGGATTGTAAGCTGACCTATCCAAAGCGATGGGAAAAAGAAAAAGAAAAAAAAGGAGATTCGACATACCTGCAAAGCCTTGAGTGCTCGAGAGGGCGGTGTAGGGGTTATCGGGTGATTTCTGGGTATGTGATCGCTCGACATGGACAACGCCTTCTCCCACATGGGAAACCGTAGATTTAGTCGTTCCGGAAGTAGGCGCAGATGGAGAGCGTGCGGACATGACTTTTTGGGAGGGCGATGAAAAAGAGTGAATCCGCGAGAGCACGTCGATTTTCTCATCCTTCTCGTCCAGTAGATCCTTGAGGTCTCTGACCTCTGTCTCGAGAGCTCGCACACGTTCCTCCAAAGATTCGGTATATCCACGTGGGAACGCGCGACGGCTCAGTTTGTCGCTTGTTTTGCACTCGAAACCAACGTTGGCGCATTGGGTACAGCATGGTCGAACGCCATCGCAGCGAATCTTTTTGCTTCTGCAACGATCACAGGCCTGGGCGATCCGGCTTTGAGTGCCGGTGCCACCAACCTTGATCACTTTCATGGGCAAGATACCGGGCATTTCGGCTAGGCAGACGGGCACATCGGCCGCCGCGGTCGAAGGAGTTTGATTTTGTTCAGGGGACCGAGTTGATACGGTCGGGATGCTGTATGATTTCCGGAAGGCGAAATACAGCGAAATATAGCGAAATATGTCGAGTTGAGAGTCTAGAAACAAGACAGGAGGGGGGAAGATCCCATGCGCCTGCTGAGTCAAGCTGTGGGGTATTGCTGACCTGCACCAGAGCCAATCATGCCTGTATCCACCGTGTACCGTGAAATACGCTCGAAAGCTAAAAATCTCCCCTTTTCTGATGCAGCACGTATGATGTAGCTTGCCATGCTGATCCCTGGCCTTGATTCGCTCGACCAGATGTCATCGTTCTGAGAAACCGGTCCCCCGGAATATATCTGTCGCTCTACATGCCGAGGATCTTCGTCATGTCCCCGGACCCCGCAAATCCTTGGCTGTATTGACTGGGTACCCCCGTATGTACAGGGTTGCGGTTCCGCCTAGCGAGAATAAAACGCAACGCATGAACTCTGTTTCTAGTGAGGCAAAGGACTTCAGGCCGTTTCGGCTGTTGCACCCTGCCGCTCTTCCCTAAATCCTCCTCGGAGGCGACCTGGACCCGTGGTTAGGAGACTTTCTACGTATAGTCTGTTAAGTGACTCAAAAAGGAGACGGGCACTAATGGTGCCCGACTTAGGACCGCGCGCCTGGAACTTCGCCCTGTCTTACGAGCCCGAGCTCCCCGAGTCTGCGACTGCCATGCTCCGATGTTCGGCCGCCAGATTTCCTGTCCGGGAACTCGCGGCCTGCCTTACGATATGAGTGGCAATCCCTTTACTAAGTGATCTCCAAGGTTCCCAAGATCCCACCAGCCTCGGTACTGTATGGAGCCCCGTGTACAACTTGGTACACCAATGATAGTGGATGTATTACTGAATTACAGCATAACGATACGGGAGGGGGGCTTTGGAAACATGAACAGCGAGTTTTGTCCGAGAGAATGGCGAGGCAGGTGTGAACCATGGTTTGCTGCAAAATGATCCACCAAACCCACCTTGCCGCAGCCGGGGACCCCGTACTCATTGGACCCCGATCGAAGGGTCTCTACGAGGTCCTCAGTAAGCTGTATTTGGGGCCCAAAGGGTGTACCGCTGTGGTCTGCAGTATGCTGCATTTGTCAACGTACCACCAAAAGGTTCTCCGTTTCGAGAAGAAACGCCACCCCTGTTGGAACGAATGACGTTTGGTGCTATCCAAGAAGCAGACCTGTTCTTCGAATCATCCCCGATATGCGGCTGTCGGAACCCCGCAACTGGTGGCTGGATACGACTACTAGAGGCCCGAGGCCGATCAATGTAGCTCTGCAGATCTCAACATGGTGCTCCTGGACTTTTGATGAGTTCATGGCCAACGTCATAGGTTGCAATCTTCCATGAACATTACTCTACTTGCAACCCTCGTCTATAGTCCGACTGAAACAAATATATGTGTGGTTCAAGCTAGGCGGCTTTAATTACCCCCTAGGCGTATTCGAAGTCGTTTAAAAGACCATGTAGCAAAAGGAACAATAAAGAGTCTAATGAGAACTTTAGGGAGATGTCCAGAAAGTTGATGAGAAGGAATTGAACGAACAAATGTGTTGGCCCCCTTAGATTATCTTCTCGTTACAGTTGTATGAGCCCCTCCTCCGCATCAAGAATTCCCGACACTATGGACTATTGGGTGGGTGGGTATGTAACTTTATTGGAGTAATTGGAGTATCCGGGGTCTGTTCGCGTGAAGAGACTTTTCTTGGCGCGCGCCATGCGACCGATTATCTTCTTGCATGGCTATGTCATGAAAAATCTTCGACTTCCTCGGCTTGCGACTGTTGGGCGAGATATATAGCGACTGTTTCGGATGCGATTAATTCGGTTTTCTGTCACCATTGTTAGTACCAAGCTGATCATGGAATTGCAAGTATATAGGAATATACTCACCTGTTTTGTAAGGTCATTGATAGCCTGCTTCAGTAACTCTACCTCAAGCTTCCGTAGTCGAGCTACCAGATCGAAAATCTCGGGCCTGAACAGTTTATTGAAAAGTGTCTCGTTCTCGCGAAGGTTGTTCAGGACTTCTTCTGTCTCCTGGAGAAGAGAAAGCTGCGCCTCTAGCCGCTCAAGTACCAGCACGACTGCTCGAAGCTGGAAGATTTCCCATGAGGGGTCAGTGGCCAGAAGGTCGCGTAGTTGAGTCGGCGCTTGGATTTTATCGCCCTTCCAGATAGTCTCTAACTCTCTCGTTCCCTCTGTGGTCTGTGTGACACCAATCTCAAGACCATCTTCCTCGTTCACACACGCCCACCAGACAATAGGGCTGTCCCAGGTCGTCTGATGAGAGTTTTTGGACGAGTCCTGGACTACGGTCACTCGAATACCGGGGGTCTCCCGACAGATCATATTCTTAGCAATAGCAAGAGGATCATCGTTCGGCATCGTCATATCCAAGAAGACCTGTTTCGCCTCGGTCCTATCGCTATCGAGGAATCCATACGAGAAGATCATCTCGGACGCAGGCTTTTCGTCACCGTATCTAACAGGGGATAAGTTCGTGAATAAAAGCCACGATCCAATTGATCAAAGACTCACGAGATGGTCACTTCATCGCCAGGCTGGAGACTCTTGCCCCAACGCAGCTGCAGAATCGCATTCCCATCCGAGTCTGCGTCATACAGTGCATTCACTCCTTCGGACGTGTGGTTGGCCATGTCGATACCGGGCACCATCGCATGTCCACTGCCGGGCAGATCTACCATGCGCGATCGGTACGCAGCATCGGCATACTTCAAATCATCGAGAGTCATCTTTCCTGTACCTTCCCCCCACCAGCACAACTGACACCAGTCTATATTTTCCGTGGACTGCCTGAGATGCTCAAACTCACGTTCAAGGGAGCTTTCCTTGGCTGCCACTGCATCTCCAAGCGATGTTCCCCTCAGCAGCTCTTGCTCTTCTGCAGAGTAAAATGTAGGCAGTGGAAACGATGGCGGCATGAACTTGATATACTCTGTCCACGGACTTGAAACACCTATGTGCTTGGGCATTTCCGGACTCAAATGAGTCAACTGGACCAGAAGGAAGATCATGATCGCGCCTCTCGGGGTCTAATATCAATCAGCAGATATCCGATGTATGCTCTTGAGAGATTTTGATCCTACCCTTCCGAAATCGCCGACAGCTTCCAGTACCTCCCGGAGATGGTGATCGGATTTGGAGTAGTCGTGAACGGTCTCCAATGACAGTACCAGATCCGATGGGACTCGCAGGAGAATCTCTGGCGAAACATCGCTCTCACTGCTGAACTTGTTTTCTATGGCTACAAGAGCATTGCCCTTATCCGCTCCACTCTCACTTGAACCGAGTTGCTGGAATGTAACGCCGTTGGACTCGATTCCGTTGAGCTTGATCCAGACCGGGAGTGAACCCAGCGGTAGATATTCACGCTTCATGAGAACTACCACTTAACTTGCAATGTATGGTGAGTTGAGTAAAGCTTTCAAATTCTGCCATTCATGGAATCAGAGCTTGACGTTATTGTTTAAGTCAAGACATGCCAAGGCCGGTCGCGAGACCAACTCGCTTAGTCATATTTCAGGCCTGAGGCAACAATTCCTATACTGAGCGGGCAAGTAGTGAGCAGGTTACCAAGATCTTTTTGATGGAGATGCGGCAGTTTTTGAGAGAAGGGAAAGAGATGACCCAGGTATAGATTGAATCAAAGCCCTGAAAGTGCACAGAAGGTGTGAGGAAGCTATACATGTGCATCATCTCTCTTTGGCTCTCAATTGTAACTCGATCGTTTTCTTCTTTCTTTTTCGCTCGAGGCCAAACGGCGCTTCTGGCAGTTCTAATTACAGCCTTATCTACCCTGTATTTACGAGTTAAAAAATGGTGAGCTTACTCCGCGCACCAACTGGTCTCGAGAGCCGAGGTCCATGCTAAGACCCGACTAGTTGTTACCATTTCGGGGTAGACGGGACTCCAAGCAAATCTTCTTCGAAAATGCGTCCCTAGCAGGCAAAGACCTGAGATCACAGACGGACCCCAAGGGTGAAGCCAGACTCTGACACCGAGGGCGCGGTAATCATATACAGGAGTGTATGACAAGCTCAGCTCTCCAAGCAAGCCACCGAGGGTTGTACACCCTTTCTTCTTCCTATTCAGATAATAAACCCCTCCATATTTCCCTTTGTCAATTTAATGTCACCACTATTACATTGACATTATTCTCGCTACAGTGGGCATCTAGATACAGATGATGACCTCTTTCCACCAAATTCATAGAAGCTGCGGATGATATTGATTGTCTTCTTCCTGCTCTCTCCGCATGGAAATCTCCAAAAACCCCTACTCCTCAATCACTCTTGATCAAAGCACCGTCCAGATAGTGAGTCATCTTATCGAAGTCTTCCAGCTCACCAACCCAGCCAATATACTGATCCGGTCGAACAATCAGCATCAAGCCACGCATGCAATCTACTCCCCACCTCTCATATCCTTTTCCATCACAGTCTCTATCCCAAATGCATTCATCGTCACACCAGATCTTATCATATCCCCAGCCCGTAACAGTGTCCAAGCCACGCAGAATCTCTGGGAAGTTGAAGAGCTCCGTCTCCTTCCAAGGTGCGCTGTGGATCGTCACCACATCAATTGGGCTGTCAAAGCGGCCCGAGATCGCAGTATACCGTCTTAGAGGTGAGCATTTCTCTTCAAGCTGACCACACAGAAACTGGCCAAGAATTTCAATGCGCTGCTTTTGTGCTTCATCACGAACGTCTCCAGCAAGAATGACCAGCCGGAACCGTCCATCACTCTCGAGAATTCTTGTCGTCCATTGTGTGTTCCCATCCGCTTGTTTGCGCAGCTTAACCGGCGGAAATCGCTCACCCGGAACCAAATGATGGCCTGGGATAAGCTCGTCCTCATTATCAAGCTTATAGACTAACGGACTGGCACCATAGAAAGCCTTCAAGCCATCCGCAAAATCTTCAAATGTCTCGACAACCTCGATCATGCTCTCCGTCTTACCGGGGGCCCCCTCGGGTCCTCCGTCGGGCGGCTTATTACTCGTGAAGAGACCAGACCAGTGACGATCAAAGTCAAGCAACATCTCCGCCAAGTGGTGACGCTCAGCATTGTACGTGCTGAGAATAGCAGGACTGGCCACCCCTGCTGCAACAAGAGCAACTTTCCAGCCGATGTTGAATCCATCCTGCATACTCATATTCATACCTAGTCCTACCTTGGGAGAATGCGTGTGCACTGCATCTCCGGCAAGGAAGATACGATCATCCTTCGTGAACGTAGGTGCAATACGCTGTCCGATCTGATATGCAGTCCACCAGTCACAGATCTTGTAATCGAATGTGTATGGCTTCAAGATGTCTTGGACTCGGTCTTTGATCATTTCTGGTGTGATTGACGAACGGTCGAAGCGGATATGTCCACTCATGGTAGCGTCGACAACTTGCACGGGGACGTAGAAGCGTACCAGTTGCCTTTCGCGGGGGATGACTAGAATTGTGCCCGCTGCGTTTGTTACAGTGCACAAACGACGGATGTCGGCTATGAGGTTCAAACTTAGTCTAATAGCTATGAGCCTGATCTCAAAACTTACGGAAGTCGGTGATGGGGATTACATCGATCACGCCCCTGATGCATGTTAGCTTTAGCTTTCTCGCAGACAAGCTCCCCTAACCAAATATGATCGGTACTCGATCCCTCCAATGGAATATCCACCTGCTTTCGAGTCCAACTGTGAGCTCCATCGCAGCCAATAAGATACTTGGCCTTGACGACCTCGGTCTTCGTCTGCTGACTCCTGCTCTTAATTGTCAAGTCGTCCCAATCATCTGAAAGTAGGTTGCTTCGGTCAAGCCCGTCAGGGACAGACTGCGGACTTCCTCCGCCAAAATCGTTAGATGCGGTAGCTTGGTCGTCACTGAGGGTTCTCAACTTGACAGTGATAGGGTAGGCATTCGGATCATCTTTAACGGTTTCATCATACTCGAAACACTCAGCAATGACGCCCCTTTCTACTTCGAGATCCGAGTGTTGCTTGACACTGTCGAGAATGAACTGTTCAATCCGTCCCTGACTCAGGAGCATGTTGTGGAACGGAGACTCGTTGACCTTGGAGCTGCAGAAAGGGCCCTGACGAATCAGGTTCCCATCTGGACCAGGCACCTGGTTCACTCGACGTCAGGTGATGTGATATTTCAGATGTTTGAAGATGTTTGAACAGAACATACCCAAAAATTGGCTTCAACGGCCACATGGCCCTCATGCTGAACGCGGTGTTGAAAGCTCATGCTATCGAATATTTCGAGAGTTCGCACGCGCAATCCGTCAGCTTGACCAGTGAACACTTTGGTGCTATTTTTGTCGATGATTCGGGCTCGCACGCCGCAACGAGCCATCCAGTAAGCTACCATTAAGCCGGAGGGCCCGGCACCGATAATAAGTCTGTTACATTAGTATGTACTTTCGAAGTGCGGAAGTTTTGAAGGCGTCTTACACGTCGGTCTGTGATTCCGAGGCATGATTGTCTTCGGTCATGGTGACTATGATACTTCTAGATACAAAGGTGGCTCACAATTGAAGCCGAGGGTCTGAATCTTGTCGTAAATTACAAAAGAGATGAGCAGAACGTTCTTATATTCTACTGGCTACATTATCGTGGCCTACACCCCTGATCTTCCGTTGTCGAACAGTAGCTACGTATTCAGTTTGGTGCATGGCACATCTGCAAGCTGACTCCAACTACCTCCTAGGCCCCAGCTGTCTTTTCCTAGCTTCCGTATTTGGGATAAGGTCAAGGGTCTATCGTATAGAGCCATCGGGGGATCTCTGCGTGGGCTTGCCCAGAAGTGGAGCCCCTAGCCTGAAGATAGACTTCCCAATGAGGTATTCTCAAAGCCCGTCCTGATTGACATCTGTTCCAAAGTCCTCTAGCCTGGTGATCTGGTCACGCGATTTTCCCGCGCAAGTGGAGTCCAATTGCCGTCCAGATGGTTTGACATACTATGTAGTTCGTGGCTGGGGTCTACCATGTATTTAGCCGTGACTTCGGTCTTGGATTTCCGCCAATTAAACCCTGAGCCTGATTATTACGCTCAATATAGCTCCATTGGACTTCGAGTAGCTGCAGGAGCATCCCTATGTTTTATATCAATGCCATGCTAGGAAGATCCTCGAGTTTCATGCAGCAACGCAGGGGGTCTCTGTTACTCGAGAAGCTGCCAGTAAAGACCGCTGAGTCAAAGCTGACAATAACAGTGAAGCGGTAGTACAGCTACATAGTAGAACGTCGAATTGGCAATCGGCGTACTTCAGAAAGCTCTGAATTGCCATAGAATCGGAGGACTCTCACCCGTTTCAATGTTCAGATGAGTAAGCGCCCCAAGCGGCTACGCTGTTTCTGGCACACCGGGACCCCCAACGAAGAGTAGACATGTACCCCTCAAGTGTCTGCAAGCCAACAACGAATCGGAGTGGCCTAATTAGGGAAATCGATTTGAATAACATGTGCTCTTTTCGCTACTTAGAATAGGCTGTTGGGTATGCAAGTCCGATTTATACTATGTAGAGCGGCTATGGAGGGATCGGCTAATTTCGTGGTACCGGAGCAGCGTCCTCCGAGACGGGCCCCCCGGTGAAGATGTGGGCATACTGCGTAGACCAAACGGTTGGGAGCCCGGGACTGCTACGGAGACTTCTCATCCCGCCGCAGAAGTCGTAGGAGCGGTAGTGTACCCTAAACGGCGAGATTGAATCCGAGGAACACCACTTGGATGTCCCTCGAGACCGTCATGGAAAAGTATTAGATGCAATGTGATGCAACCTATCTGCTCGTCCTCTGTAGTAGCTCTGGGCACGTAGGAATGTGAACAAGATCAAAGCATTGGCTTTGTCAAATTGGAACGAGAACCAGCAAAGCCATGAGTAGAAAGCGGCCGCCAGCGGAGGACTTGCCTCAGCCCCACCACAGCGTCATACCCACTGCCCCTCCCCCTCTCATATTTTGAAAGCCATCTCTCTCTTCTTCTTTTCATCTCCCACATATTTTGAAAGTTAGTATCTCATCCATCACCTTTTTATCTACCAGCTAACAGAAGCTAGTATCTGCCAAAATGGGTAACACTGATCTGGACCAGTTGGCGATCAACACCATCCGCGTTCTCGCGGTATGTCCTCTCACCGCGTCCGCTAAGGTCCCTCAGGTGCAATTGGAGGGGCTATTCGCCTCATCTGCTCATGAAACCAACTGCGTCGCAAAACTACAGCTGAAGACGAGCTTACTGACGCTCTTTTCCAGGTTGATGCCACCTCCAAGGCCAACTCGGGCCACCCGGGTGCCCCCATGGGTATGGCCCCAGTGGCTCACGTTCTGTTCAACAAGTTCATGAGCTTCAACCCCCAGAACCCCGACTGGATCAACCGTGATCGATTCGTTCTCTCGTATGTGTCTTGCCCGATGCCTGTTTTCCAGGAGTTGCATTAAGCCCTGCCTTCCGGAGCAAATCTCCATCACAAGAACACCCGCCCTGACTATCGGATAGGAACGGCCACGGCTGCATGCTGCAGTACGCCCTGCTGCACCTGTTCGGCTACAAGCTCACCATGGATGACCTGAAGAACTTCCGCGTAAGTGCTCCTAGGCCAATGTAGCACAAGAACCCCGCGCTGATTCCCCTCACAGCAACTCGACAGCATCACCCCCGGTCACCCCGAGGCTCACGACACCCCCGGTATTGAGGTCACTACTGGTCCTCTTGGCCAGGGTTTCGCTAACGCCGTTGGTCTCGCCATTGCCCAGGCTCACACTGCTGGTGTCTTCAACAAGCCCGGCTATGAGCTCCTCAACAACCACACCTACACATTCTTCGGTGATGGCTGCGCCATGGAGGGTATCGCCTCCGAGGCCGCCTCCATGGCTGGTCACTTGCAGCTCGGCAACCTCATCGCCATTTATGACGACAACCACATTTCCATTGGTAAGAGATAAACCCGACATCTCCAACAAAAGACCCTTAGCTAACGCTGTTTCCTAGACGGTGACACCAAGTGCGCCTTCACTGAGGATGTCATGAAGCGCTTCGAGGCCTACGGCTGGCACACCGAGTGGGTCAAGGACGGTGACAACGACCTTGCCGGCATTGAGGCTGCTATCCGCAAGTGTCAGCAGGTCACTGACAAGCCCTCCGTCATCAAGCTCACCACCACCATCGGTTTCGGTTCCAAGCTGGCCGGTACTGGCGGTGTTCACGGCAACCCCCTCAAGGCCGATGATGCCGAGGGTGTCAAGGCCCGCTTCGGCTTCGACCCCAAGCAGAGCTTCGTCGTCCCCCAGCAGGTCTACGACCTGTACCACGGCCACGCCGCCGAGGGTGCCGCTAAGGAGCAGGAGTGGAACCAGCTCTTCCAGAAGTACCAGAAGGAGTACCCCACTGAGGGTGCCGACCTTGCCCGCCGTCTCTCCGGCAAGCTGCCCGAGGGCTGGGAGAAGAGCCTCCCCACCTACAAGTCCACCGACTCCCCTGTCGCTTCCCGCAAGCTGTCTGAGGCTGTCCTGGAGAAGATCCACTCCGTCCTTCCCGAGCTTCTGTCCGGCTCTGCTGACCTGACTGGCTCCAACAACACCCGCTGGAAGAACGCCGTCGACTTCCAGCCCCCTTCCCTTGGCATTGGTGAGTGGTCCGGCCGCTACCTCCGCTACGGTGTGCGTGAGCACGCCATGGCTGCCGTCATGAACGGTCTCGCCGCCTACGGCACCGTCATCCCCGCCGGTGGAACTTTCCTGAACTTCGTTTCCTACGCCGCCGGTGCTCTCCGCCTGTCGGCGCTGTCCCGCGTCCGTGTCATCCACGTCGCTACCCACGACTCCATCGGTCTGGGTGAGGACGGACCTACTCACCAGCCTATTGAGACCCTGGCTCACTTCCGTGCTCTGCCCAACTGCATGGTCTGGCGCCCCGCTGATGGTAACGAGACCTCCGCTGCCTACTACATGGCCATCACCTCCAAGCACACCCCCAGTGTTCTGGCCCTTACCCGCCAGAACCTGCCCCAGCTTGAGGAGTCCACCATTGAGCGCGCCATGAAGGGTGCTTACGTCGCCGTCGACACCCCCAATGCTGCTGTCACCATCATCTCCACCGGTTCCGAAGTCAGCATCTGTATCGAGGCCGCCGAGTACCTCCAGAAGAACCACGGCGTTGCCGCCCGCGTCGTCTCCGTTCCTTGCTTCGAGGTTTTCGATGCCCAGGACAAGGCCTACCGCCTGTCTGTCCTGCCCGACGGCATCCCCGTTCTGTCTGTCGAGGCCCTCTCCACCATGGGCTGGGAGCGCTACTCTCACGAGCAGTTCGGTCTCAACCGCTTCGGTGCCTCCGGCCCCTACAAGGAGGTTTACGCCGTAAGTCATCTGTCTTATCTTCAACCTTTGTGCTATCTACTAACAACCGGCAGAAATTCGAGTTCACCCCCGAGGGCATCAGCAAGCGCGCCGTTGCCACCATTGACTTCTATAAGGGCCACAACGTCCGCTCCCCCGTCAACCGTGCTTTCCAGCAGATCCTGTAAAGTGTGGCTTAATGCTTCAAAATGTTATGAATTACTAGTTAAGGAGCGACAGCCCTTAAAAACCAATATCTAAGAATGTGATAGAGCGTCTGTCGATTACCACATATACCTCGCCCCGTAAGATCACTTTGTTTTCAAGTCTAAGGAGATGCTATAGCCATGAGCTTTATGTCCAAGCGTACTTAGAACCTTTCCGAGAAGGAAGATTACTCCTTATTCCAGCAGTGCTTTTGCATCTCAATAACACCCCTCAACATAACCTCCTTCCTCTGCTGGCTTTCCTTCGAAGTAGAGGGCCCATACGCCTCTTCCGTCTGAGAGACAACGACATGCCTCCACTTCTCATCAGCCTCCTTCGTCTGAATATCAACCTGACCCAAATCCCCCCAAACATCCTTCATAGTCGGCGCTAACTTATCCAAAAACCCCGCGATCCCACCTTCCCCGCCACCAGCATGATAACTCTCAAAAACACCACTCCCAGCCCATCTCGGCCCAAGACTAGAGGTCACAATAGAATCCAGATCCCGGGCCGATACAACGCCCTCTCCAACAAGATAACACGCCTCCCGTAAGAGCGCAAAAGCAAGCCTATTCCCCACAAAACCCGGAACTTCTTTATGTAAGACAACAGGACGATAATGCGGCCCATGCTCTTGAGGATCCTTCGAACCAGGAAGATGCGAAGGCCCTGGCACAGACTCAAAATAAGCCTTCACAAACTCCACACGCTCAGGTCTCGTCTGTAACCCCGGCACGATCTCAACAAGAGGCATCAAATGCGGCGGATTAAAAGGATGCGCAACAACCAACCTCTCCCTAACATGCTCCTCACATTCCGCAACCTGCATCGAAGCTGCAATTCCAGAAGAACTACTCCAAAGATGAGCCTCCGTACCGGCAAACTTCTCAACCTCCTTCCAAAGAGCCTGTTTCGAGTCCAGGTTCTCTGGCGTCTGCTCCTGGATGATAGTCGCGCTCTGCACGGCGTCCTGGATGGAGGATGCTAAGATTAGGCGAGACGATTCGATCAGGTTGTTGATTGCATCTTGCGAGTCCGGATTGGACCCTGATAGAGTCGAGTCTAGGAATGAAGGGAGCTGGGCGCGGAGAAGGACTTCGTAATCTGGGCGTGGGTCGAATACAGTTACTTTTGTGTCAGGGCGTCGGAGGTGCAGGGCTAGCATTGAAAGGCCGATTGTGCCTGCGCCTAGAAGCGCGATGTGGTGGGTGTATTCAGGCATTCTATGGAGCTGGAGAGGTCGAAGTTGGGGGGATGTTTGGGATTTGTAGGGGAGTGGTAGTATGATGTTGGGTGGGGTGCGGGGATAGAGTAGGATGCTGGACCTCGGGATCCGGATAGTTTCCTATATGCCCCTACAAACAGAGGGGATTGGTACCCCGGTCCCCCTTGGTGGCCGAGTCGGTTATCGAAGACCACTGGATGGAAGTACAATCTTTCGGTGAGGAATATTCCGGAAACAGGCCACCCGGGGGTGGGATTCACGTCAGAGCCCTACTAAACCAACTCACAGAGTTAATGGTAATATATCGCGGGATTTTTGAGACCTTTTTCTTTCAAAAGTATTCTCTGCTTTTGATTCCCTAGTCTCCAGATACTATAAGTCACTATCATTATATTGGTTAGAGGATTTAAATCACGTTTCGGTCCTCATTTTGAGCTTGGGGTGGATCAACCCAACTTCAGTGCCGAGTCGATCTTGAGCTCACCCGGGGCTCTATCGTCATTTGTAGCTCTTCTGGAAGGTGTAGGTTCAAAGCCAGTTAGTGGTTTCTTTACCAATCTTTTCTACAAATGTTTGTTTGTGTTACATAAACGTTCCAGGTCTGAGTTAGGTGTCATACTTTTGGATCTCTCGACTACCTCGAATATTTCACCCTGGTATGTTCTGTCTATTGATTATTCAGAACATCGGGTATTTCAGAGACTACTCTTCCAAGGTTTACGTTTAGACGTGACTACTACATTGATTGGGTCTTGAGTCAACTACATGTCATAACCACTCCCGAGCGAGTTTCATTCATCATGGTATATTCATATCTCCATTTTATTTTCCGACCATATTCAATTAAGCACCAAGAGCCTTGCGAGCAAAGTTAGGCAGGACGAAGCTGGCGCGGTGGATGTCCTGGTTGTAGTAGCGGCACAAGCGCTCCTCCTCCTCGCGGGTCCAGGAGCGAACGGGCTCACGGACGTTGCGGGTGGCGTCCTTGCAGCAGACCATGAAGCCGATCTGGCCGGAGGGGTAGGTGGGGATGGTGGTGTAGGCGTACTCGGCGACGGGGAAGACCTCACCGCAGGCCTTCTTCAGGTCAACGATCAGGGGAAGGTGGAGCCACTGGTTCTCAGCTGTTGGACAAAGGCACAGTTCCGCAAAACCGAGCCCGTCAAGCGGGTTGGTTGGCGGGGTGGTGCGATAAGATTAGCCAATATTCTTCTTCAGGGGAACATAATAGAAGATAATATAAGAGAGAGAGTTGGACGGATTGATGAGTATAAGGGAGGGGATGGGCAGTGGGCAAGATGAGACAAAAGAACGGCAACGAACAACCTTGGGTAGTAATAACACCGCCTTCGCGGAGAGCGTCACGGAGAAGCTCGAAGTAGGGCTTCTGGAAAAGGCTCTCGGCAGGGCCCTCGGGGTCAGAGGAGTCGGTGATAATAACGTCGAACTCGTTCTGCTTGGCCTTGAGGAACTCGAAGCCGTCGCCAATGTGGGTGGAGACCTTGGGGTGCTGGTAGCTGACGGACATGCCGGGGAGGTACTTCTTAGAGAGACGGATGACGGCCTCGTCAATGTCGCACAGAATGGCCTCCTCAACGGACTCGTGCTTGACGACCTCACGGAGGACACCGCCATCGCCACCACCGATGACGAGGACCTTCTTGGGGTTGGGGTGGGAGTTCATGGCAAGGTGGGTGATCATCTCCTGGTAGGAGAACTCATCGCGCTCGGTACACTGGATGACGTTGTCGAGGACGAGAACGTTGCCGTAGTCGCTGCTCTCAAAGATGAGGACGTCCTGGTACTTGGACTTCTCGTGGTGCAGGACCTGGTTAACCTTGAGGCTCATGGCCTGGCCGGGCCACATGCCGGAGCGCTCGGAGAACCAGCCATCTAGTGGAGTTAGCGATTGAAATTCAATCAAGGGTCCAAAGGAGGGGTGAGGACGGAAGTGGGATGACAAGATGGCGGGGCAATGATAGCTAGTGTAAGAGCTGTAGAGTTGACGACATACCCTGGATAGTGGGGTGAGTGATCTCGCTCATTTTGTAGGATAGACGACGAGTGTTAATTGAAAAGAGACGTGAAGAGAAGAAAGGAAGGGCAAGAGTTCGAAGCATGCGAGAAAAAAATAAAAGCTGCGCGAGTTTGCCTGCTTTGGGCAAATTTTCGAACAGACCCCACTTTGACCCAGACGGGCAACTAAGGGAGATTGCACTTGGATAGGTACTCTTGGGCAGCGATCCGGGTAATCAGGTAACAGAAATAAAAGCGCTAGGTTATCGGACCTTGTTGGACCCGTGTTGAACCACTTTGGAGGGCCACAGTTCTGGGCCAATAGAAGCTATCCAAATCACGCTTACAGGGGACACCCGAGATCTATAGATCGTGAACATCTTGTATAGGTTTGTATCTCCTTCGAAATCACGGTAGAATCACGGAAGAACAGCTATAAAGCCATCTGTAGACATAGGAAACTCAAATTCGTCGATTGCTTTCTAGTTACTGTACAATTGATACAGCTGCCCCAGCACGGATTGTCATCTCGTGCCCCGTTATACCCTTTTCCATCCTCAATTCGACTTAACTCATCTTGATTGGAGAAATTTACTCCTCGTCGCCACCACCACCCTCGAGCATACGGCCGGGCTTGGAGTTAAGGAACTCGTTACTATGGAATATGTCAGTCACGCCCTTGACACACAATCCCTGATTTATGAATCGATCTTACCGCTCGGTGGCCCAGTTCATAGCAGCGTAGGCAAGGATGAAGGGAGGGGCGACATAGAGGACCTGGTTGCGGAAACGGCGGAAGACGTTGAAGATGGCGGCGTGGGCAGCACCGGCAAAGGGGCGCTGACGGTTAGACGAGAGAGCGTAGGTGGCGACGCGCTGGGGGGTCGGGCAGCCTGCAGTCGACAGTGTTAGTGTGAGGTCCAGCTGTAACATTATTGCTCGTCGCGAGAGTCCAATTCCACCAATTCGAGGTGAATGTGGTCGGTCGATAGCTCGTGCACGCGGAATTCAAGGAAGGCGGGTCAACGTACCGAACTCGCCCCAGGTGCCGATGAAGCTGTAACAGGTGGTTAGCATATATTTCAGTCAATATTGACTCCATGGATGCGATCGCATCAGCGGGAGTCTGCTGCCGGGTGGTCGTGGTCGGTCGCTCGAGCGGGTGCATTCGGACACAGGCACAAGCTCGGGCGGCCACGGACAGCGAAAGGTCGAAGAGAGCACTCACTGGCCGTTCTTAGGATCGACAAAACCACCCATTGTGAGAATGTGTAATCGAGTGGAAGGAGAATGAGGGTGTAGAGGTGACGGGGGAAACGGAATGGGAAAAGACGGAGTCGGGCAAAGTTGGACTACGGGCGTTCTCAGCGGCCACTAGGGAAAAATGACTAAGCACATTTTCGACATCATCCATCAGTTTGGTGCTGCTCTGCCTCAAGGTGATCTCTCTACCCACGTTATTCATCATGGCCAACGCCCTTCACAATATCTACCGGCTGGCCGGCCCCGTGGCCGTCGGTGCCATGCTCTTCAACGCCTCCCTCTACGATGTCAAGGGTGGTTCGCGGGCTGTCATCTTCGATCGGTTGTCTGGAGTGCAGGAACAAGTCGTCAACGAAGGCACACACCTGTTGGTCCCCTGGTTGCAGCGGGCTATTATCTATGACGTGCGGACGAAGCCGCGCAACATCTCGACTACCACTGGAAGTAAGGATTTGCAGATGGTCACATTGACGCTCCGTGTGCTGCACCGTCCGGAGGTGCCGCGGCTGCCCCAAATTTACCAGGTAAGAGCTATCCTAGAGAACCTACTCGATCTAGAGCTAACATCCTGCCTCACAGTCATATGGTACCGATTACGACGAGCGTGTTCTCCCCTCCATCGGAAACGAAGTCCTCAAAGCCATTGTGGCCCAGTTCGACGCCGCCGAGCTGATCACACAGCGTGAAGCCGTCTCCAACCGCATCCGCACCGACCTCCTGAAGCGCGCCGCGCAGTTCAACATTGCCCTCGAGGACGTCTCAATCACCCACATGACCTTCGGCAAGGAGTTCACCAAGGCCGTCGAGCAGAAGCAGATCGCCCAGCAAGACGCCGAGCGGGCACGATTCATCGTCGAGCGAGCCGAGCAGGAGCGACAAGCCAACGTCATTCGTGCTGAGGGTGAAGCCGAGTCCGCCGACATTATTAGCAAGGCTGTCGCCAAGGCCGGCACTGGTCTGATTGAGATTCGTCGTATCGATGCCAGCCGTGAGATCGCACAGACTCTGGCTTCTAACCCCAACGTCACATATCTGCCCGGTGGTGAGGGTAAGGAGGGTGGCAAGAACACCAGCCTTTTGCTGGGCCTGCGCTCTTAAAAGGCTGATATAAGGAAGTGAGGGCTGGCGGCGCCCATTACTGAAATGTACCATTTAATCGCTCGCCGTGTCCAAGGGCGTTCTGTCGACTGTGCATGTCCCCCAAGGCGCGAAGTGGCTTTGTCCACGTCTTTTTTTGACCTGTAGCAATATCAATACCTCTACTCCAGATACTTCTACTTCATATCAAGTCTCGCTCGTATGGTAGAAACCGTTATTATGAATCATTATGTACATGCTATCTTCTACACGGACCCATTTAAGCTAATCGCTTATACAAATGCACCTGGAACCGCATATCCTCCAAACCCGCTCCCTCGCCAACCTCATACCTCAGCCTCGCAGCATCCCTCCTCCACCATCTCGAGTCCTGCGAAAGCACCTTCTCCCACTTCCCTTCCGCCACAGAAAGCAGCGTATGGTCAAGCAAGAACTTCATCGGATAATTCCTCTCCTGCGCAACCCCATCCTTCCCCTTTCCAAGCTTCAAAGTCGAGTAACTCCCCGGACTATCAACAACAAGCAACACCGCGCCCGGTGGAAGCATCTCAGTCATGCGCAAGAGCAGACCAGTAGTCTTAGCCATCGACGTAGAAAAGAGCTCATTGAGCGTAAACATAAGCGTCACAAGCAAAGAAGGCGAACTTTCGGCCCTCGCACCAGTTCCATGGAAAACATCTTTCAAATCAGACTCCGAAACGGTAAGCACATCCATCCTAGAGAATGAAACACGGATCTCTACCTCCGAGCCATCAGACCCCGTCAGCGGCGGCTGATGCTTCGACGACCTCGGAGTCGGCACATTAGACGAACGCATCGTCTTCTCAAGCCGGTTAATAACACTCGACCAATCGGCAATATCAACCGCCGCGACATCAAGAGATGCAGTCTTCGGCGCAGTCGTCTCTTCACTCTCTAAAGAAACTTTCTCAAGACGATTCCCTAGCCCTTCGGCACTCTCGTGTAGATCCCTCCAAACAGCTGCGAGCGCTACGATCTCCGCACCTGCTCCGCCGCCAATAGATACTATCCGTGTGTTGGGGTTCAAGGTACCTTCGGCACGCATGTATCCAAGGACAGCTTTGAAGATACCTGCGTACCCAAGTGCGCGCGCGGCACTCCATCGCAGCGCATAAACGCGCAGCAGAGAATCATCAGCGTCCGTGAATGCCGAGTCGAAGTCCCGCTGGTACAGATGTGTCTTGATTGTTTGAACCAGGGTCTTGGTGTCTAATTGGGCTTCGTCGGTGGGATTTGCTTGCTCATTGTCTGGCTCTGTAGTGGCTGTAGCGAGGTCTGCGGAGTCTGGAGGTTGGATGGCTGCGGGTGAGCGGGTGAATAGGGCGGTCTTGAACACATCCAGCAAGAGTTGCTGCAAAGAGATGGGAATCGTGGTTGAGAGGTCGATTGGGGCGGAGGCTTCGTCGTCAATGTCGGCTTTGCGATCGGATTGCTTCTTTTGTTGGCGGGTGCGTTGTGCAGGTGGTTTTGGCTGGTTTTTGGGTTCGAGACCTTGGAGTCTGGGGATGTAGGGGGCGTGCGCCTTCTTGCGGTCGCTTTTTGCTTGAGGCATTGCTTCTTCTGGGGGATAGACAGGCTATACTCAAGGTTTGAGTGTTGTCTAGAGAAGTCTTGCAGTGCAGCGCAAATGTGGGGGGAAACTTTTTTGCTTATCGGCTTATCAAGGTCAAATTGCCACTACACCAGATACATACAACAGATAAATACAACCACGCCATGTGAGTAGAGAAATAAAGACTCGTCCAAGGAAGATGATCCGAGAATAAGATTCTGGCGTTGTGCCAACAAGGAGTAAAGGAAAAGGTCCGAAGACAGCGATCGTAGAGAAGGTCAATCAATCCGGGCGTCACACACACCGGTACATAAACGATGGACAAGAATAGAGCATATCATACTCGGGTGCCGGCTACTGCATCCCGAGTGTAAAAAAAAATCGTAAAGACACGTCTAAAAAGAGACGAAAGGTAGCAAAGGCCGCCGAGAAAAGAACGAAAAAAAAAATCCACAAGAAACCGGAGCCAAATATGTACAGAACCGGGAGTACCCAGGCAGCTAGGTGGACAGGAATGAAAGAGAAGAGAAGTGAGGGAAACGGGACTCTGACAGGATATCGCTATGCCGAGATTTTTGCGCCGGGAAATCAAATAAATGCATCAAGACCAAAGAGTGAACTCTTACATTGGTCATTCGGAAGACATCGCCTCATTGATGGGCTTCTCCTTGTCTCGGACTTTCCAGAAGTGCATGAGTCGACTGAGCCGGCGACCCTTCTTCTTGGAATGATCGGGTACATCGCCGGGGGGCTTCTCTTCTTGATGAAGCTTGCTGCGTTCGGAATTAGGGCCACCGACCAGCTTGGACAGACTGGCCAAGCTAGACCGCTTAGAGGAGTTCGCTTGACTAGAGCGCCGATGGACAGTAGCCGAGAAAGATGCAGCGCGATCAGTTGAAAGACGAGTACGAGGGAAGAAGGAGGAAGAGAAGCGAGGCATGGTGTTGGTCATGGTCGATGCGCTGCTGGTGAGAGATGGAACATCCTCAACCGAAGCGTATGGATATTCCGAAGGAAGGTGATGATACGAGTGACTCGAAAAGTTACGGTCATTGAAAGACTGCGATGCATCTGGAGACGGGAAGGAGGAATCCGAGGGTGAAACTCCTGCAGACAGGGAGAAGGGAGGGATACTGGGTGGCAGCTCGTTAGGGGATGTAGCCGGTCGTTTGTCAACGGCAAGAAACCCGGGGGAGACGTCAGGACTGTGAGGGATTCGTGGTCTTGGGATGCGCTCCTCTGACTTCAGAATCTCGATAGGCCTCCGGGGCGGAGCACCGAAAGGATTTCTGGTGTCATGCATCGGATGAGACAGGTGTTGTTCCACTGAAAGAGTCTCCGGTTGATCGGCGACCTTGTCAATTGCTCGGATGCCTAGGCCAGCTTGCTCCGGGGAGCTCATGGGAGAGCTGGCCTCGGGTGCCCTTGTCATAGTATCCGCAGACTTTGCGGTCTTTGCAGTGCCCACAGTACCCACAGTGCTTGTTGTGTCATCACTCGTGACGGACAATGTATCCTCTTCTGGCACTGCAGGAGCACGAATGACTTCGGCCGTTGTCGCTCGACCGCTTTGGGCTGGGATTGCTCGGCCGCTCTGAATCGGGGTCATGCGGCCCCTGGGAGACTGGCTTGCGGCCAGGAATGCATCCTCTTCCTCTTCGTAGAAGACATCGGGTGCTTCTGCGGTCATCCCTCCGAGGCGGAAAGGACCCAGAGAGCTGCGATCGAACGGCTGCATGACAGGAGCACTCTCAGTGCGACGGTGATATCGCATCTCTGGACCGACGAATTCTCCACGTCGTCCACCGCTATACATTCGTTGGGTTGCAAGAGAAAATTTGCTGGGAGCGCCAGCATTAGGTCGCATGTCAGGGGTATTGAAAGGACCCAGGGCAGCATCAAGATCAATGATTGGGCTGCTCAGCGTGTCATCCTGTGCGGTCTGTTCATAAAAGCTTCGCGGTTTCCATGCCGTTTCAAGACTTGGAGCCGAAGCAGGTCCAGGCGACGGGGGCTCTTCGCGGACAGACTCGGCGGTTGCAAATGTGCCCTCAGGGTTGGTTGGCGTCCGGAGGACAACGACATCGTCATTGTCGAAATCCACATCCAATACAGAACCAATCTCCGAATTAGTTCGTGTAAGCATAGGAGGCGTCAACGCGGGCGGCCTCTTTTTTTCATCGACCTCTGTCTTTGGATGTTTCTTGCCCTTGCCGCGAGTCAAAATAGCACCGGCCCATGAGCGAACACGCTTCTTCGCCTTCTTCTTTGATTTACGCAGTTTCTTAGGAGATGTTCCATCTCCTTCATGTTCGCTATCGCTTAAATCAGAGTCATCATCGGAATAGGAAGCGCGAGAGTTGTCCGTCGAGTTTGCATCGTCAGTCCCATTGTAGGCAAGCATGGCTTCCAGGTTTCCGGTCGACATGCTCTTTCGGGAACGAGAATGCCCAGTCGATTTCGAGCGCTTGACAGAAGGTGCATCCGGTACATTTTGGCTTTGTATCAAATCGAAAGCCAAAGACGCATCGGCAGTTTTCGGCCGTGGCTTAGAGCTGTGATTCTGGGTCGGTCGCAACTGAACAGGCGGGGGATTCTCGG
Organism: Penicillium corylophilum; assembly: GCA_018410145.1. Lineage (NCBI taxonomy): Eukaryota > Fungi > Ascomycota > Eurotiomycetes > Eurotiales > Aspergillaceae > Penicillium > Penicillium corylophilum. The sequence goes on along the minus strand of JAGUQL010000016.1, from coordinate 311,980 downwards.
GCTGCTCAAATCTAACGGCATGGTGGTTCGGAGAGTTCTCGTTGGATACCGCTGAGATGGCCGAGACAGGGCGTCCAATATCTTCATCATCATTGTTCGGGGGCGGTTGGACCTGAATCGCGGCCGGAATAGGAGGCACGGGAGGCACTGGCGGAACGGGTGCGAATTGAGGAGATGCTGGAGGTGTAGGACGACCGAGACTGCCAGCTGAATACGACATTGGTCGGGAAATATCTTCATGGCCATTGTCGAAGTGCCGATCGCCGGGAGTGCAGGGCGCACTTCCTGGTGTCAGGTTGGACCCGAGCGCCTTGTTGATGGCGTTAATGTCGACACCAGACACTGCGGCTGATCGACGATGTGCATGACCTCGTCGGCCAGGGCCTCTTCCAGGTGGGGGGCCTGACGGAGCGCTCGGCTGTGTCGGAGATGAAGGTTCTTCCCGTTTGTCGTCCCCAGGTGGTGTTACCAATTGGTCGCCTCCCACAAATTCACTATGTTGCCTCCGGTGTCCACCCGCTCGGGGATTATGTGCCAATGTTGGTTGTAAAGTTTGATTGAAACCGGGATTGAAAGAAAAAGCTGGCAATGCGGGAGGCGTCCGACTCTCAGACGTCTCAGGCTGAGAGTCGGCCATATCTGGGTCTCTCGCGGGAAATACAAAGTGCGGATTTGGTAACGGAGCCGGCATGCTCATACGATGGCTGGAATTGACGTCTGATGGGGCTGAAGAATCGAAAAGTTGCGGAAAGCCCGACCGGGGCTGCGGGGGGAGGGAGATGGATGCCATGAATGCTGTGCTGAAAAGTATAAAAAGAAGAGGAAATCACAGTCGAAAAGATCCAGATGGATGAGCAGACCCCCAGACCGGTTGACTTCCCCCGCAACGATTGTGGAAAGTCTTTGAATCTGGAGGTCTTTAATTACCTCGAGCGAGGGTCATTGAATCTTCCGCACCAGGCAGGATCGAGGGGAAATGGGAGAATGGTGTTGGCGAAGGCGAAGGCGAAATAAGGAACGGACGGCCACGACGAAGGCCAAGGAGGAGGAGAGGAAGAAGAGAGTCGTGAGGGTGAGGATGAGGATTGAAAGGGACGAAGGTGAGAGAGAGTGAGAACAACAAATCCAGGAGGGGCCCTTACCGTACACGGTATTACCCGGACCGAGCGGGCCTGTGATGGGCAGGGGGGAAATTACACTTAGGACACACTTTCAGGCAGCGTCGTAGCCTCTGGATAGTGCAGTATTGAGTATTGCAGTAGTGCGCAAATATGTCTAAGGTGGTATTTGAGATTTCGAGGGAACAGATCTCAGGCCTAAAGGGAGGAGATCCCTGCGCCCTTGACTCTACGTATACGCTATACTAGATTTACCCTCCCCTGGATCCAGGATGACAGGAGTCCGAAAATTCTGACAGGACCATTGTGAAGGGCCAGATCCTGTCATAGAACAAACATAAAAGAATGTGAGATCGGCTCGACTATCCCCAGAGTAGAGGACGTCATGACTTTGGTTGCCACCTAGAAACGGAGTCAAGGACCAAAACGCAAGCCTGTGAGTAGTTCGTACATTAGCACCATCTGATGGGGCCGTACGGTGGCTGTTTACGGGCAAGAGTGGGCTCGTCCAGGTAAGTTCCAGGCAAATCTTAGGCGATTCTTGCCTAGGGAGGATCCTGGGGTTCAACACCCGCCAATAATATCCCTCACGCATCCGGAGAAAAAGTGGACTGCAGGCACCAATGACTTCTCCACGCCAATCGCTGCGCGGCCAAATCTCGCTTGACGCGGTGGGTCGACGCCACGCTGGGGGGGGGGGGGGGGGGGGGGGGAATTGATATTTTAGCTGTCGTGGAAAAAAAACAATTGCGGAGTATTAGTATAAATTTAACATGTATGGTGATATGGTTATATGTT